>CAJHUC010002154.1:0-25389 GCA_905146915.1 Ostreobium quekettii
CTCAAGGCATGGCGTGACAGTGATTGGGATCAGCATGAGCAGGTTCCTGCTCCGGAAATTGAGATGGCGGATGACGAATACGAGATAGAGAAGTTGCTCCGGTGGTGATATGTTCAGATAGGGAATCAGAGGATTCATGAGTTTCTTATCTTGTGGCTTGGCTGGCCGATTGAAGATGCTACTTGGGTACCAGAGACAGAAAATAAACCTCCCGAGGATATTCCAATGATGATTGAGAGGGACCAACCAATAGAGGACACGGGTGGATTGAGTGGTGGTTCATGATTTGATTTTTGGGACAAAAATACTTAGAGGGGGAGTGATTATCAGATTATGAATGGTTAGGATATTTATTACCGGATTATGAAGTATATGGGTACAATGACAGTACACTAAGGCACCGGTGTGGGTGCAATGACATGAGTTATTTCCACACTGGTGGCCCGCGAGTTGGTCACCGTACTTATGTGGTGAGTGCGGTGTAGTAATGATCCTTTCTCGCGCAAGCAAACTGCTCCCGCAACCAGATCCCGCGACCTTGGCCAACCTGGCTGGCGGAGCCCGCGAGCTCGCCTGTCCCTGAGCATACCACCACGAGTGTTGTGCTCAGCATGCGCAGTCTGACCATTCGGACCCGGCGGAGGCGAAGCATTGAGCGGCTAACCATCACGCGCATCGGAGGCCCCCTCATGACGGCAGGGGCCCGAAGGGAAGCCGACGTCATGCTCTCTGGGAGTTCTAGTCAGTATGCGATAGAACCTATCCGGTCAAGGATGGTGAAGGGCCAAATCCACTTCGGTAATAGTATATGAGTTAGAGGTGGCCCCATCTGTCCGTCCCCAACAGAATTTGTTTGGCTCCGTTAAAATTCTGTACAATCAACAGAATTTATGAGGGAGCCACAGAGAAAAAAAGCGTTTTACAGAAACGGGTAGGGCCATGCTGACGTCAGCATAGACAGCTACAGAAATCCACATATCCTTACAGAATGGAACCGCGTGTTACAGAATTCGCGCCGCCATCTACGGATGATAGGTCCCCGCAACAGAGCCACTGACCGGACCACAAAGGTCGACAGAATTCCATAAAAAATCGATGGCAATCGCTGCCGGGAAGGGCCCACACTTATGATTTATAGTATGCCGTGATGATGTGTTCTGTGTGTGTGCTGCCTCCAGCCAAGTACCGGCAGCGATCGCTGCTGGGAAGGGCCCGCACTTATGATTTATAGTACGCCGTGATAATGTGTTCTGTGTGTGTGCTGCCTCCAGCCAAGTACTAGCAGCGATCGCTGCCGGGAAGGGCCCGCACTTATGATTTATAGTATGCCATGATGATGCGTTCTGTGTGTGTGCTGCCTCCAGCCAAGTACCGGCAGCGATCGCTGCTGGGAAGGGCCCGCACTTATGATTTATAGTACGCCGTGATAATGTGTTCTGTGTGTGTGCTGCCTCCAGCCAAGTACTGGCGGAAAGGGCCCGCGCTTACAATTTATAGTATGCCATGATGATGTGTCCTGTGTGTGTGCTGCTACGGCCGAGTACCGGCAGCGATCACTGCTGGGAAGGGCCTGAGCTAAGTATTAATAATTTGCCAATCGAGTCAATTGAAGAATGGAAAATAGCTGAATGGCATGTCGGGCGGCACTTTGTCAAGGCACATCCAGCTTTCCTGGGCGTCATGACCACGCCTCTATTCGCGACAAGCTTCCAGAATCTCAAAGTCCGTGACGGATGGCAACGGAATGCCAGGAAAGGCAATGGAAAAAAAACCATCTTTACAGAAATTGGTGGCTGCAAACACCCCCTTGACGGACAGCTCCAGAGCCAAAAAACTGGAAGCTGACGTGGCATGAACGGCTACAGAAAACCGGCCCCGGCAAAACAACAGAAAAGTGACGGACGGATTTTTTGTCTTGAAAAAAATACAGAAGTAAAATAACAGAAAAAAATCTGAGCGGCCACGTCTAGTATCGATAGTATCTCATCCCCCAATATGGTGCAGAGGGGGTACCTCAAGTACTGTAAATTCTAGTAGTTGTATCTCCACTACCGCTAACCCGAATGGCATGATTCAAGGACCTATGGGTTTCTAGTAAACTTTACTAAGGGATGAAATTGTTTTTTAATGTTTATTGTACTTCCCATATATTTATAATCAAGGAAACGCACTACCCCCTATGCTTTACACCACATCCAAGGCTACTTTCTCTGGGGCTTCTTCTTGTCCCTTTAAGCGTGCGTAGCTCTCCATCCTTTCACGTGGAATAGAACTACCTAGAGCACGTTCTAATCCAATATAAACAACAATATCATGTTCGATAGAATCACCCATTTGTGCATCATTACAGACATGAGATATATGGGTTCTGCTCCATATGAGCTGCACCGGGAGATTTACCTGGTTGTTTCTTCTTTGGCCCCTTGGGCTACTCGGCCTTTAGAGAAGGTTGCAATCCTCTAATTTTGTGGGTAGATTGACCCCACTAGCCTCATTGCTTGACTCGTCCACCCATGGGGCTGTCTCACAAGTCGGTGCAGCCCACTGGGGTGCCTTGCCCACATGTGCTTTTTTAAGCTTCCTCAATGCTTGTGCTTGCACTGTTGGGCTCAACTTGTCAGCCAAGTTGCCAAACTCAACACGTTGTGCCTTCTGGCTACCACCTGCGTGAAGGAACCGATAGACCTTGCATTGGTGTTAGCCTTGCGTTGGCGTTTTTGCACCCGCTTTTGTTTGTACTTATCAAGATTCAAGTGCTTGTCCCAATCCCATTTGAGAACTTTCTAATCTTGGCGCCATTCGCCTTGACGGGCTTTGCACTCATCCAACTATTATGCACGAGCAAACCATTCCTAGTTATGGGCGTGTTTATTTTCCTTCTCCATGCGGTGTACTTGCGCCCTTTTTGATATATCTCCAGGCAAAGGGGAGGCGCAAGATGAAAAAGAAAGTTCTGAAATCTCCTCCCAATGATAATGAGGATCATTCGCATCTACCCTCTCAGGGCTATGCTCACTTTGATCCCACAACTCAGGGATGTGTTTGAGTGCAAAGGCTATCTTTTTTGGCCAATCGGGATCATCCTTGGCAATTTGATCTGCCATGTCTGACCCATACCACCACTGAATTTTAATCAATTTCGTGGTGGTGAGGCGCATGCCAAACCTCTCTAAGGTCATTTTATAGCCTTCGTCAGGATCAACAAATTACTCATTATGAAACTTCGTCCATAAAGCTCGGCATTTTTGCGGTTTGCTATATTGTGATACGGGGTCGGGCTCGAATTCCAACACACGAGCATCTTTCTGTGGACCCCATTGGGGCAATGTTGGCCTATGTGGGTTCCATACGGGGCTCTTAGATCTGCTAGAACTTGGATCACGCACCCTATGGGCACTCTAGATCAAGGATTCCCCACTATGCTGCTGCTCATCACTAGGTGTCTTAGCATATACCTGTGATCTAACCCGTGATTCTTGGATTGTGGCTAATGGGCCTGCTGGGGGGTTGTTTTCAGGCTGCGAGAAGAGCTCACCTATTGTGGGGCTCTTCCGCTTCACCCTTGGATGGTCCGCTATCTTCCATTCCCCAAAGCTTTCAGCTCCATCAGATTGAGTGCCCTCTTGGGCTGCATGGGCATGGGCAAAGCTCGCTCTTCTACGTCGTGGGTCTGCTGCTTCTGCTTCAACAGACGGCCACCCAAAATGGCCACCTACTCCTGCGCGGAGGCCCTCTTTACTTTGGCCTCCTTGCTCCATACCTTGGCCTTCCTTATGGCCACTTCACTATGGCATGCCTCCTTCTGGGCTATGGTGGTCTCGATCTCCAAGCGCGCAATCCAGGCTACTATTTCCCAGTCGTATGTCTCATGCGCCTTGGTAGCGACGGTCGCCACTATCTTCTCCAATAACTCCATCATCCCTAGAGTTTGAACAAATACTGCCATGTTGCCTGCCTCTGCCATCGGTGTAGGGGCTTCCCTTGCTTCTTCCATTAGTTGGTTCTGCGCATCGCCGTGCGCTCGACCAACATATGTCTCTACTGCATCCTTCCAGGCCGCTCCTTTATCTTGCCCTTGTCCCTCACGGGATATTGCTACATCACCGGCCTCCACTGCCGGCTTGCTATCACTGGCTACTAGTTCGGCTGCCTCAATGGCTGGGCCCTCGTGGGTTGTAGGATCGATTTCCTCAGCCTCCGTGATGGAGGCCGGGGATGGCATCTCCAAGTGTTGTGATAACAATGTTGTCCCTCCTCACACAGCGGAAGCGGGCGGGCCACCCCCAAGTGGTTCCGAAACCAATTGATACAAGATCGTTAGTGGTATGGGGCCCCTGCCCTCTTTAATCTGTGGACCCGCCTTGTCAGGTGCATAGATCCTTACGTGGACATAGGTGGGACCATATCTTGGGCAGGGCGTCCTCCACAACAAGAGACCTTAGTAGGGCATCCCCCATGAGAGGCCTATGTGCATAACACTCTCCACCCTCACACACGAGTAGGATGGGGACGGGGGAGAGAATATTCCCCATGAATCGGCCGTTAGCAAGTCAATTCATCTTAGTGGGATTACCACCTTGGACACTAGTAAGGGGTGGGGTGAATAGGCTCTTGTTGCTTCGGTTTGTTGGCCCCAAAATGTGGCCTATGGTGCAACGGGCAGGGGAAGGGAATAAGCATACTTTTTTCTTACCACTCTGCACCTCATTGTACCATTTACCATTTATTGTAATGTGATAAGGTACCAATAGACTTCAAGGACCCACAGAGATTGTGTCCGTACTACATTGCAGGGTGTTGTTGGCATCTGCATATTCATGTCCTGCAAATCCAATGATGGGTTCGATTGCTTTGGACAATCAACAAAAATAATGTTTGGGTATATCCTTCATATTGCCAATTTTTAGAAGTTTGTTGCATCTTGCATAGCAACGCGCCACCGTGTCATGGGTTTGTTGTTGCAATAATGCTTTCCTGATGCCCTAAAACATCCCATTTGCTTTGGAGCCCGAGTTAATGGCGTTGGAGTGCTGCTTGTGGCAATGTTGAGAACAACCACCCCTTGGCGATCTTCTGCTTCCTACACATGGATGCGGTGTTAGTCCTCTGTCAACAATTCCTATGGCAACATTGCAGGCTCGACATATGCCATTAACTCTGCCGAATTCTCGGTTTCAATCTACAAGAGATAATCTTGTTTGCCATTAAAATCAAATCGAGCAGTGTGAAACCCGGTTTTGAAGCATGCCTCTTTGAGGATGGCTCAAACACACAGCCAAAGCAACGTCTGTAGGTATCCACTATGTGCTGCATACCATTAGCCACAAGGTAGCCCTTCCGAAGGCCATTTGAATGGGAATTGCAAGGATAACGAGATTTGCACACAAGTGGCGCAAGTCCAATTTGAAGAAATATGTTTTTCTCATGTGCTGCAAATGAGCCTACTCTTGAATTATCTGTACGAGTGGCTAATACACATGTGTCCCATACCACTCACGTTTTCACCATCCTGTGCAATCGGTTGGGGTTCCCATAGCTATTTGGTTGCTTCCGAGTTGCCAGGATTGGTTGCACCCCCAAATAGACCCGCCATTCTTATGCCCCAAATCGGTATGTCTCATCGCTACCTTGGCATGGCCCAATAGGGTAATTTGTGTGCCTGCTGCCTTCCTTCCATGGGCTTGGTCAATGTCGTTCTCAAAACTTCCCAAAGGACTCTGGCATTTCCATTGGTACCTACCAGTGAGCTTGCAGTCCCCTCAGTTTATGCCATCATCCTAAATTTGATGTTCGGCATTCTCACTGATGGTATCCTTGACGGGATTGTGGTCCGCCCCAAGACCACAAGGCTTTGGCTTGGCAAGACTGGTTTCGACCGATGCCACTCGGTCTCATCAATTCACTTTGAGTCTTGTTCCCTTTCCCTTACATGCAAGGAAGATTGTGGGAGTGCCTGCGGCACTCAGTGTTAATGCCTTTCGACCAACCCAAAGCCTGATGAGGTTAAAACAATAACCCCTCCAACGCCACCTCCACCACTAATATAGCATACGTCCCCACGTAGGCCTCACTGAGATTATTCAAAAATTCATTGATGCAACCTAGTGTGAATCACAATCGATGAACTTAACACTACCAAACAAGTCATTTCATTTCATTTCACACAGAGGAAATGTTGGGTGAAGTCCAAGCACATGGACACATTAGAATGACGGACATGGAATTAACTATCCTGTTAATGGATTTCTGCAAAGGGCGACGATTGGGAGGGTGCGCAATGGCCAGGTCAGGCTGTTCCGCCTCTTGGACAGTTTGGGGGCCATCCATAAGCCAGTTTCTGTCACCCCTGTACTCGGGGTCAGTGCTGCCCGACACATCCAAGGGCGGTTGGGGTTGAATCTTGTACCTTGGGCGCAGCCAAGGGGACCGGTCAAGCTGGCCCTTGGGTTTGGCGGGGAGTTTGGCGGCAAGTTGGAGTGGCTATTTTAGGCGCGACCCTTGGCGTCCCCCTTTATCTTGTTTCGTACCCGCCCAGCCCACCCTAATAGAGTGAGTTCGGTTAGCTGTGGGATGGAGAGGGAGTTGAGTACGAGGAAAGGGGAGCTGTCTCTGGGTTGAGTCACCATCAGAGTGGCATTAAGTACTATGCAAAGCGAGGGCACATTTTACGTGGGTCGCCAATCGAGTCTTGTATTAGTGAGGTGATGGACACCAACCTGTGTGATCGTAATGTATTGTCATGTGGGGAACACGGGTGTGTGTGTGTGTGTGTGTGTGCGTGAAGGAGACCGGTAATGCAGAAACCCGGTGGAATTGGAAGTGTAGCGTCATTGTTTACATGTGAACAGATGCGTGGGTCAAGGAGACCGAGCCACAAAGGCATAAATATTAGTTTGGGGATCAATCAATGATGCTGGACAACTATCCCACGCTTTGCAAGCGCACACACAAATGAAGTTAATTATCATGTTAATGGGTTTCTGCCAAGGGCGACGATGGGTGGGCTGCACCGGCGATTCAAACGGTGCAGTTTGAACCTGGGGTTTACTCAACCCCGTCCCTTGGGATTTCTGGCCATCCCTAGTACCATGGGTCAGTCAAAGTACGGTATTCCGAGGTGCCGCCCGCGAGGGCGCCCTCGAGTTTGGCGGGGCTTTGGCGGGGCGGCGGAGGGCGGCTATTTAGGCAGCCCCTCGGTCCCCTCCTTATCTTGTTTCGCTTCGCGCCACTGCGTTGGCACAACCCGCAGGCACCGAGTGCCTTGTCCCTCCGGCTACGGCCGAGTCCTTTCTATGAACCGTTCTCCGGCCGAGCAGTGGCTGCACGACCAAGCGGTTCGGTTCAACGACGGTCCGCCTACGGCTTCCCTTGACGAAGTCTGGCTGTCCGACCCCCGGCTCCTACCGCAAGCGGTAACCAACCCGGTGGTCCGACCTCCGGGAGTACGCTTCCCCGAGTGGTTCGACGTCCGCCGCACCTCCGAAGGCGGGCAGCTTGTGCAAGCCCTAGGCGCCAACTCCGATTACTTCCAGGAGTACCAGAACTGGGCCCCCTACGTCGCGTGGCAGTTCGACCTCACTGCCGCGCTGATCGACTTCGTGGCGCACCCGGCCTTCCCGCTGGAGTTCCGGGAGGCCCTCCTGCCATACGTCCACGCCCAAGTGACCATCACGTCGCGCCTTCAGAGCCTGATCCGTCTTCAATAGGTCCACGGCGAGCAGAAGGAAACCTCTCTCGATGGGCTGTGGAAAGCGCTCCAGACCAACGTGCGATTGGGCGCGGTGCATCGCCGGTTCTGGGACCCCTTGATCGACGAGCCCCTCGAACACATCCGCAAGGAGGTCCTCAATCAGCAGCTCAAGTTGGCGGTGAAGTCCACGGCGGCTCAACATCAAGCGCAGCTCAATCGCCAACCTCCCGCGGCCTCGCCCCCCGGCGGTCCTTCCTCCGGCGCCAAGCATCAGCGCCCCAAACCCAAGACGTCCGGCGCCCCATCTGCGCCTCCCAAGCCGACCGCCTAGAGGCCCCGCCCTACGCCCGCCTCCAGGGCCGTCTTGCGGCCTGGCGACGCATTGGCGCCCCCTCCAGTGTGCTTCGATGGATCCATATGGGGGCGCCGCTCCAGTGGGGCCCGGGGGGCCCTCCGCCCCCTTTCGATCAAGGCGAATACCCGCTCAGGACTCCGGCGGAATGGCAAGCTTGGCGGGAGCTGCGCGACGAGTACCTTCGGACGGGGGCGATCATCCGGACGGAGCCTTCTTCCAACGCCCGGATTTCACACGCCTTTTTGGTGGCCAAGCCGGCGGAGAACGGGCAGACCAAGTACCGTTTGGTCATCGACCTTCGGCGGATCAATCGCCACCTCAAGAAGGTCGGTCTCCGTTATGAGCGCTTGAAGGATTTCGGTTTTCTTTTGAAAAAGAACGACTTTCTGGTGGGCTTTGACATCAAGAATGCCTACCATCATGTTCGAATGCACGCCGATCAGGAGCATTTCTTGCTCTTTCGGATGGGTGGTTAAGTTTTCGCCTGTCGGGCGCTGCCGTTTGGCCCCTCCTTGGCCCCCTTTTATTTCACTCATGTCATGCTCGTTGTGGTCCGTTTCTTAAGGACCCCTGCGGTATGTGCATGGGCTGGAACTCGTTTTCGATTTGGCTGCTTAGCGGGTAATGACTCCATCCTCCAGTACTACCTAAAGTACTCGCGGGAGGTGCCTGCGTTGATTTTGGCATGTTTGGATGATTTCATTGC
Organism: Ostreobium quekettii; assembly: GCA_905146915.1. Lineage (NCBI taxonomy): Eukaryota > Viridiplantae > Chlorophyta > Ulvophyceae > Bryopsidales > Ostreobiaceae > Ostreobium > Ostreobium quekettii. Next base: position 8,752 of record CAJHUC010002154.1, read on the forward strand.
GGCCATGTCTGATCCGGTTTGTTTGCGGGAATGGTCCCTTTTGGTCCAGCGAGTTTTTCGGGCTCTTGGGATTGAGTTCAAACATTCCAAATGCCAGTGGGATCCGGTGCAACGGAAGACCCATTTGGGTGTGCTCATTGACACTACCCGGTGCCAATTTCTGGTGCCTCCAAACAAGGCCGCTGCGATTGCCTCCCGGGCTCGTGCCCTTCTTCAATCGGGCGGGGTAGTGGCGCAACATTTGGCTCAATTCTGTGGGTCTGCCATTTCGTTGTATTTGGCCTTTCCGCTGGCCCGCTTTTTCTTGATGAGTCTTTATGAGTTATTACGAGGGAAACGATCGTGGCGGGATCGCCTCCGTTTGACCCCCCAAGCCCGCCTGGACCTTTTGGCATGGACAAACATTTCGCGACTTGCCGGCCGGGCTCTCCACCCGAGTTCGCTGCCCTTCCTGGGCACACTTGCAACGGATGCAAGCCTTACGGGTTGGGGGGCGACGTTTCAGTCTTTGGGCCAGGCGGAGCCCATGCTTGCGAGGGGATTTTTTGATCGGGAGCTTATTCATATTAATGTTCGTGAAATGCAGGCCGTACACTTGGCCCTGCTCAGTTTCTTTCCTCACCGGTATGCCGGGACGACTTCCCGGCGGGTTCGTTTGTTGGTGGACAACCAGGTGGTTTTGCACTGTCTCCTTTCCATGACTACCAGGGCCACCAGTCTCTTGAGGCCCTTACGTCAGTTGAAGGCAGTGTGTACTACACGCCGGATTCTCCTGGAGCCGGAGTACATTCCCTCGGCAGAGAACGTACTGCCGGTCCGGCTTTCCCGTATACGGACCTCGGAGGACTACCGCCTGAATCCGCGCACATTCCAGGCGGTCGCCCGCAGCTTCGGGGCCTGTTCTGTAGACCGATTCGCGTCCGCCCGGAATGCCCTCTGCGCCCAGTTCAACAGTCAGTACTGGGACGTCGGTACGGCAGGAGTGGATGCTTTCCAGCAAGACTGGAGCGGCACCAGGTCCTGGTGCAATCCCCCGTGGAGCCTCCTCGCGAGGCTCGTGTCCTTCCTCGTCTTACGGCCGGAGCTGGAGGCGGTGGTGCTGGCGCCCGACTGGCCGAGCGCGGTGTGGTTTTGCCCGCTCCGAGCGATCGCCCGGGCGGAAATGTTCATTCCCCGCCAGGCCGACCTTTTTCTCCCCGGCGACCCGAGTCTCCCGGCGTCCCTTCCCCCCCCGCGGTGGAATCTCCGGGCGTTCCATGTGTGCCCGCGCGAGAGGACGCCACGCCATCTGAGACCGAATCGGAGGAAGAAGTGATTCAGTCGGAGGCCCCGCCCGCCCCGCCGGAGGCGCTGCCGGCGGACGACATTCCCTTGGAGCCGCTGGCGGAGGATGACCCGCTGTACGGCACGGACCTGGACGGCCTGCTCCACAACGATCGCTGCTGGATGGAGCACTAGTTCCTGCAGTCCTACACGGAGGCCACTCGGCGGACTCTCCAGGCCAAGTTCTCGCGGTTTCAGCGTTTTTGCGAGGCGCACGACCTCGCCGCGCTCCCCGCCCGGCGCGCCTCCATCTACCGCTACATTCGTTTTCTTCGGGAGGAAGGCAAGGTGGGCGTGCGGTCCCTGCCCCAATATCTGGCCGCCATTTTCATGATGTACCACGCTGGTCATCTCGCTTTCCGCCAATTCGTCACCCGCATCCCCACCCGCGCTTGGCGACGGCGCTCCCCCTGCAGCATCGCCGCCCGGTCCCCATTTCTCTGATGCTCCGCATTTTGGACGTCGGCCTGACCACCGAGGACGGGCCCACCCTTCGGGCGGCGTGCGCGGCCCACCTTGCCTACATTTTCTTCAACCGGGCCCAGTCGGGCCATTACATTCTGGTCGACGACGTCCGCATCGACGAGGAGGTCGTGTCTTCCGGAGCGCAAGACCAAGCTGCGCCCCGGGGAGGAGCCCCGGTCGCGCTATCCGCTCATGGCCTTCTCGCGGCGCCCCCGAAGTCGTCGCCCTGCTGCGCCGGTGGACGCAGTTCCGCGATCACGCCTGGGCGCAGACGGATCAACCGCCGCGCCATTTCTACCGCCTTCCCGGCGACGCCACCCCTTCGTCCAAGACCGTGGCCTCCTGGTTCTCGTCCCTCCTCGCGCACTTTCCGGACCTCGCCCAAGAGCCGTTCACGCATCATGGCCTGCGCGGTGGGGGCGCGTCCAGTTGCTTCGCCTTGGAGGTCGCGGAGCGGCGTATTCGGGATTGGGGTGCGTGGAAGTCAGACGCACTGTGGTCGTACATAGATATTTTTCGTTTACCCACTGAGTGGGATTTTCGGTTGTTCGGTTGGATGACCATCACCGCCCGCGACCTGCATGAGCAGTTCGGGCACATCTTCTGCCCCGGAGGGGCCTCGAGTTCCCGTAGAGTGACTGGGCAAGTTTAAAGGACGGGAACCTCGGGAATGTGAAAGTTAACGGTGTTTGTAATTATTGTCATGGGGGTACATGACGGGGTGGGCTCAGGAGACCGGTAAGGCAGAAATGAAGTTAACTATCCTGTTAATGGGTTTCTGCCAAGGGCGACGATGGGTGGGCTGCACCGGCGATTCAAACGGTGCAGTTTGAACCTGGGGTTTACTCAACCCCGTCCCTTGGGATTTCTGGCCACCCCTAGTACCGTGGGTCAGTCAGAGTATGGTATTCCGAGGTGCCGCCCGCGAGGGCGCCCTCGAGTTTGGCAGGCTTTGGCGGGGCAGCGGAGGGCGGCTATTTAGGCAGCCCCTCGGTCCCCCTCCTTATCTTGTTTCGCACCCAGCCCTCCCGCCCTGGATAGTGGAGTTCGGGTTAGTTGTGGGATGGAGAGGGAGTTGAGGGAGTGCAGTACGGGAAAGGGAGCTGACTCATGGGGAGTCACTCACTGAAGTGGCGTTGAAGTATTAGCGAAGCGAATGGGCAAGTTTAAAGGACGGGAACCTCGGGAATGTGAAAGTTAACGGTGTTTGTAATTATTGTCATGGGGGTACATGACGGGGTGGGCTCAGGAGACCGGTAAGGCAGAAATGGTATGCCGACATTTGACATGGCCAAGAGGAACAACAGTATTTTGTCCAGATCGACATCACAACAGAAGGCATAAGGCATGCAGACGAAAATTCATCGGCATGAAGTCAAGGGACAATGACTTGGGAACAGTCTCCACCAACAACTATCAAACAATAGCATCAGGCAAGGGCATTTAGAACAAGAATCCACAGCAGCGACAACCCCAGAGAGCAGTTGAAACATGGCACAGATGCCCAGTCACATTACATGTGTATTCTGCGAAATGTGTATCCACAGAGGGATCATTTGCCTCTAGCCCTCAACCTATCATCCTAAGCGCGCATAAACAAAGATCGCTCAGCCACTGATGCCCACAGCTGTCGCAATCCGCCGATTGTGCTCGGTGACATATTTGCGTCGAGTTCCTGCAGCAAACCGTTCATTGCAGCATGTCCAATGTCACGTCTCCCACTGGCTATCCCAAGAGGGCAACTCGAGACCACAACCGAGCACCCATGAGCCATGAGTACCAGACACACAAGAATTCCGGAATGATGGGATTGAATTGGGCGATCGAGAAACAACCCCCGGCTCATGATTCACAGCAATCGTCGTCATTTGTTATTCCTTTTTATTCCATTCGGAAATGAATAGCAGGGGCTGGTACCGCCGTCCATGCAAGGGCACTCTGCTGGCAATGCAGACGACAGTTGCCATCCACGCCTGAAACTTCAATACACATCTATAACAATATAGCCCAAATGATACAGGACACCATTCGACACGGAATGACCTCCAATCCACAAAGCCTACCATGCCTATCAAGTCACAATCTGCCGCTGCGATGCAGACCAGTTCGAGTTCCTGAAGTTCCAAGGAGATCCTCACTCCAACCTGTCGTCATCTCTTCCCTTTCCTTCACGCACATTCCGCTCATTGGGTCAATCAGACAAGGAGGAGTTCCCCATCAAACCAACCTTTGGCATCCCCCTGGAGCCACAACCACTAAATTTCTCCATCCGCCGACTGAGGAGTCTTGCCACAACAGAGTTTGCGATCACCAGACGCTGCAGTCCAGCAACGCACTCGACTCCAAATGACACCGACCCTCCCTCTCATATGCTACCAATCCATCAAAAAGAAACTGTGTTGCGGTTGCAAACCCCAGAAGCCAACAACTAAAGGTGGCCGCCAAGAGCAGCAGCCCAGAACTCTGCTAACATCTGTCGTGTTTGTGGCCAAGTGCTCTACTCAAAAAGAGGCCAGTCCACTTCAAAAGTGGCCAAGCTACAAGACATTGAACAAGTCGATGGCCAGCTGGAAGGCCAACCACCAGGCACCCTACTCTTGATGACAGCAAAATAAAAAGAGCCTGTTTATGTGAATGATGAAGAGCCGCTAGTGGCACACCCTCTTTATGATTTTCATCATTCCTGTGTTCAATGCTGCCCACAATTGTTTCTTATCTGTGCTTGCCCTCGTCCAGGTTCTGTTCCTGTCCTTCTCCCAATGACAAGTCTGCACAACCATGTGATTTATGGTACAACTTATATAGGTGATATGAGTCTTCCTACGCATCGATCAAAGAGAAGCAGATTTTCTGCAAACTGCCTGACATGGCGCCATCAGGATGCAGTGATCCAGCCACTGTACTCCCATGTCGCCAAACGCAAGCAGATGGACGAGGACAACCTACTCTAGCCACTGCTCAGGCACATATTGCAGCACCATGCTCAGCCCTACACACTGCACGCCCCAGCAAATAACGTATCTGAACATATTCATATCCAGCTCCACTCATTGAAGCCAACTGTAACACACCACAGAGAGATATTTGGTTGCCCTATCAACACACAGCCCAAAGAGACACGAGGGAAAGACCCGAGGCAACAAACATGCACCCGATGCAGCACATACCCAGTCCATCATTTGATTTTCTGTCCTGAAAACAGAAGTCACAACTGTGACTGCCAGACAATGATCACCACACAACTGCCAGGCTTTCAACTGGATGCTTGTTTAGCTTCACATAAGGTGGCAGAAAGGGAGCGAGTCTTCGACTGCCTTTGCAGTTTGGCGTGTAGCATGTTCTGAATCAGCATTCAACAATCAGGGAAGTAGAGGTAGCTTGGACATCACTAAACACACATGCACACTTTCACCCTTTCACCCACCTGTTGTGGTTGAACTTGCATCCCCATCACTAAAGCCTGGCGATTGAGCCCCTGCAACAGTGCTTCGAGAAGCAAGGAGACTCTGCCCGAACGACTTGGGTGAGCTCCCATGGCTCTCAACGTCCACCCCTGTGCTTGAGCTCTGCAAGCTGCACTTGTCGCCCACTGCATCATACAGTGCATGAGCCACATGCTGCACACCCTTGCTGGTCGTTCCACCAGTCAGCTTGCGATGAATCCGCCTCAGCAAGTGCTGAACCTCACTGTGCTGCCTGGGTTCGAAGTTGTCCACAGGGTCGTAGCTATTCAGGCAGCTACCCTGTGCCTGCAACAGTGGGTGGCCGGTACAGATGACCTGCATGAAACGCTTGAGAGAGTCGATCACATCTGTACACACCAAACATAGCCAATTCAGCACATCTGCAAAGGTTCAGCTGGACAACAGCTGGACGTCACTGGTGCCATTCACGGTGTGGATATCGACCCTGTTGACCGCTGTGAAATCACCAAGCATGGGACAGACACTCCATTTTGTTATTCTGCTATTCGATTCAATGCAGCACCACACTTCCCAAGCATGCCCAAGGCCCCACAAAGTACAATGGCATGACAAACAGTTGCAGGCTGTTCAGGCATGCAGAGTGCCAGCAATGCTTGTATCAGCTGCAGAAGACAAATAACTGCAAGGGGTGCTCACCTCCGCTGAATCGTGCACATTTGCACACTGTTGGCAGCGTGCTGCATATCAGCTGCAGGGTTTCAGCAGCCTCATTCGACAAGGCCTGGTACTCCGCCAAGTGGCGCCGCACAGTGACGATCAAGAAGTTGAGGTCCGACAGCACATCCTTGGGTGTCAAATTTCCCTCGACAGCACACTTGAGGATGCCTGTAATGGCCACCAGCATGGCCTGTTCAGACTTCGTCTTGGGGTCCATTGCTTTGCCGATCGGAACCACATCTGGCAGGAAGTCGGGCTGCTGCCAGAGACCCTCCTCATCGAACAGGTCCAAGGACTCCGGCAGGTTGTGGAGGCCTATGTCGTGGTTCTGGTTCAACTCGAGCCTCCCGCAGCCCAGGCCTCCAAAGCTTGTGGCAGACCGCTCGACGTTGGCTGCAAGCGTGTAAGGCGGCGAGGCGGACAGCAGTTCCGGGCAGCTGTCCGCCCTGTAGGGCGGCACGCTGGCCAGTATCTCAGATCCTGCCCCAAACTCGTTGCCGGTGCCGAAACCCACGGCCTTGGACTCGTAGGGGCTGGCTGGTTTATTTTGCAGCAGAACTGCGCGCAGGCAGTCCGCGTAGGCGCCCTGGGGCGAAAGGCCGTTCAACCCGTCCCAGGCAACGCCCTGCACGGGCGACCGCATCCCCACCGGACTGAACCCGCCCACCCCGCTGTCCCCATCGGGAGCGAAGCACCCAGTGCTGGGGAAGGCGGGCGCCGTGTAGGCGTGGGCCAGTCCGCCGACGCCGCTGCCGGGGCTTAGGAAGCGCAGGGCGCTGCGGTTGCTCGCGGCGGGAGGCGAGTGTTGCGCGGGCCGGAACCGGGGCTCCTGGAAGCCCCGCTGGATCTGCAGCTGCAGCTGCTGCTCCGGCGCCTTGAGCGACTCGGACCGGGAGAGCTGGGGGCCGTCCTCCGGCCAGGCCGGGACCCTGCGGCGCGGCGCCGCGGCCTTGAAGCCCTGGAATTTCTGGGGCGAGCTAGCTCCCCAGCCCAGGGTGCTCTGGGGCCGCTTCTGCTCGTTGGGGCTGGGCGGCAGGCCGGTCGGCGGCCGCTTGGAGCCCAGGTCCAGCCCCGCCAGGGCAACGTCCACGGCGCGCACCGCGGCATCCAGGTCGATCTTGGTCTCCTGTCCACGCGCACGCGCACGTGAGGATCAGCATCGAACAGTCCCATTCGAAGGCCGAGCCTGGTGCCCGAACACCCCAACGCCAAGCGGCAAATGCAACACGCTCGAACGGACACACACGACGACAGAGGCCAGGTTGGACAGGCTCGCGGCGGGCAGCTCCGCCCTCCCCCGTCCTCTCCGCCGCACCCGCGAACCCGCCGAGTCAGCCCGGCAGCAGGCGGGCACCCAACACAATGTGTACATCCCAGCATGTCCCCATCCCTCTCCTTCGCCTCCAGCCGGCCTGCTACACAAACGGGCCGACCTCCGCCAACGCTCTGTGCTCCATCCCCCCCGGCCTCCCGATGCTCACCTTTTCCCCGAGCCCTCCTTCGGCGTCCCTGGAGGTATCGGAGACCGGAGCCGCGGCCACCGAAAGGTCCGAAATGCCGTGGATGCCCAAGGTCAGGGGGGTGAAGCCGTTGCCGGCGATGGCCTTCATATCTAGCGAGGCGGACAGCGCCTCCTCGCAGGCCCGCGCTTCGCCCATGTCGCGCATCCTTGTCGCCTCACCGGGGGTCTGGCAAACAGGCAACGGCGCTCACGATCAGAGACCCACCACCAGGGCAAGGACTTCGCATGTCTCTCGTCAACGGGAGAGTGCGACGGGCCTGATTGCCCACGCCGCTCGCAGTTGGGCTCCACGCTCGGCGCGCCGCCACGCGGCAGGCCGCGTCAAAGGAATCGAGGGGGCGGTCGAGGCCGACGCATAAGCGGGGGACGCTCGCGGGATGCATCCTCGGACGGCCAAAAAGCTGCGCCCAGCCGCTTTGCGCCATCTACAGGGTCCCCGAAAGCAAGCCGCTCCCCATCACCCCACCGCCCTGCCCCGCGGCCTCCCGCCGACCTCAAACAACCTCTGCGTCTGCGCACGCAGCAGTCGGCGTCGCGTCACCGTGCATCTGCGCAAAGCCCAGGGCATGTCGAGCCAGGACGCCGGCACCGACGCCGTGAATTAGCCCCCTCGGCTGCGCCGCGGCACTGGGCGGCTCGCGTTCCCCACTCCCCAGCCCTTCCCCCTGCCCACCCGTCCATTTTGACAGGCGGCTCACCAATCGATCTGCGGGCAGCGTTCCGTGCGGTTGGGCCGACTCCACCAACCGCACACCGCCGACTACACCCCTTTTCCACCCGGCCACCCCTTTTCGGTTTTCGAGGGCAACTGGGAAGTCGCCGACCCTCCGGGCCTCTTCTGACACCCCTGCACCGATCCCCGCGGCCAGCCGATATATTACTGAAGAAAAAACGGGGATCGCGCCCTCCGGCCTGAATGCGAAGACGTTCAGGCCGTATGCACTGGGCCCGCCCCCACGGCACGACGCATGACGTTCCCAAAGCGGTGCCTAATCGCCGATCCAAAGCCTTTGAGCGGCACGGGATGGCCCCGGTCAGATTGACAGCCCCGGCCTCAACCGCCATGTCAGACATCCTGTCGGACTGGGAAGCGGATAAGACGCTCCGCAGATCCAGGCTGCGCGGCGTGCACCACACACGTCCCATCCAAGCGCATGACGAATTCGCCCGCCGTGTAAGGCTTCTGCCCGATTTCTGCAAGTCCCCTTCAGAACTTCGGCATCACACTGACTGCGTGCCAGCCCCGCGCCGCGAACTGCGCCCAAGGGAGCCCGTGCGCTTGCTGCTCTCTCGAGTCGCCGCTAAAGTACTAGGGCGTGCGGGATTCCCGACGGGATTCCCGCGCGGGACAAGGCAGCCAACTTAGATGCGCACAATGCATCCAAGTTGGCTGCACCCAGGAAATATGCACGAGACACATGTGGTCGCCCACCAGCCCCCATTCCCAACGGTGCAAGTGGAACCGCGCCGTGTGCAGAAACGCCTGGTCCAACCCGTGGGTCCTTCAATTGGCGAAGTCGCTCGACAACAGCATTGGTGTGGGCTGGTTTACGTTTCAAACAGCCTACAGTCGAGGAATTGACAGTCCATGCCATAGGTCAATTGGCGTACGCACACCATCGCATTGCATCCTTACGCGTAGGTCGACAGCTGTGGGCGGGGGGGGGGCACCCCTTTTACCACATTGCTGCACAACCACCGCAGATATTTGGGCCCCAGGGGCCAGACGGCTCGCAACTGCAGTGCAAGCACATGCCAGGAAGGAAAGCGAAACCCGCCGTTGGGAAAACAACACAGGCCCTAACGCACACGAAAGGCAGTTTCCTGGTCGGTCAGGAAATCGCAATGCCGGGCGCAACGTTGTGCCGGTGTTGATGGTAACACGGGTTTGCAGAATTAAATAATAAAGAAAAGCGCAGCGTCTGTTTCCCTCGGCCGCGTGACAAGAGCACAGATTAGCTGTCGTGAGGCCGTTCGGCAGGGCCCGTACGGCACGGGAAACAAAAGCACCAGGGGGGGCCAGCAGCCCCAGTCACCAAAAGGGGGGCCCGCTGCCTCCTCCATACCCGCCTCGTGCTGCCGGCCCTGAACTCGATGACTGCACTCCACGCGCTGCCCATGGGCACATTGGACGCACCCCGCGTCGGCATACGGCCCCCGTCCCTGGCGCGGCCCCACGGCTTGAATGCAGCGCGCCGGGCGGAGCGAGTGGCAAGGAGGCAAGCCCGGCCGCGGGGCAGTCCCTTCGTCAGGGCCGCGCCCCAGTTGCCTTCGGCGTCAATACGGTCCGAAGCCCAGGTGCCGCCCCTTCGCGCTCAACCCGTCGCCAAGGCTCACCAGATCGGCGCTCCGTGACCCCATGGGGCTCCCTTTCCTGAAATGAGGGACGCATCTTTCGCACGGACATGGACCCCCGTCCACACGGGATTGGCTAATCGTGTTCAACTGTTGCGGGTTGAGAGCGCGATTGCGGTCCCCGCGACGGGTTGACGCCTGTTGACCCTTGCCGCATATCGGCGTCCACGGGGCCAGCCTTGCTCGCCCATCCGACCGCCGTCCACTGAGGCCGTCTGCTGCGCACCTCCGCTTTGGGCGGGGATGATCGCGAGTCGGTCCATTTGGGGAAATTCGGCCTCGGAGGCTCACTCGCCGCGCCGGTGATGCAGGCGGGGTCCACGGTGCGGACCGACAACGGTCGAGGTGTGGCCACGCGGACGGTGCTCGTGGGCGACATTGGGGGCACCAATGCCCGGTTGTCCGTGGCGAGCATCGGGGCCGATCAGGAGGTGTCGACCGTTTATGAGAAGGTGTGCAATCCGTGACTTGTTCCCTTCTGCGGGCCGGTCTCGCCCCGTGTCGGTAGTTCCGTGCCTTTGTGAGCCGCGCCCTTGCGCGCGCGGAGCGCTGCCGCGCCTGGTCCCGGTGGCAGTTGCGATGGCGGAGCACTGACTTCCATCGGGCGATGTACTGGCAGTGGTATGCCACTAAGGACTACCCGACGTTTCTTGACGTCCTGGACGCTGCGGCATCAGAGCAGTCCGTGCAAGCCGCCTCTCCCAGCGTCGCGTGCTTCGCCGTTGCGGGGCCTGTACAAAACGGAAGGGGACAAATGACCAACTTGAACTGGACGATTGACGGGCAAGAAATAGAGAGGAAATACGGCTGGAGGTGGGACTTGGGGCCGGCGCTGGCTGTGGAAGTGCTGTTCGTGAAGGTCATAAGGACAAGAAGCGCATCCCCTTTGTACGCGCGTCCCTTTGCTTTGTTGCCACAGCCTGTGTGCAGCTGCTTGATGGTTACTGTGTGTGTGAACAGAGTTGCAGTCATGAACGATTTTGAGGCTCAGGGCTATGGCGTTTTAGAACTGCAAGACTCTGACTTGCACGTGGTCAACGAGGGGTGTACTGTGCAAGGGGTGAGTGGGAGGCTGCCGTGGATCTGTCAACACCTGTGAAACGGACCAGATTGTTCGTTGTTCTAACTAGCGTTGCTGCAGCTTTCATTGTCTATTATTTGTGCTGAGCAACTGCCCAGGAAGACACCCAAACATCCACAGTTCGTTGCAACCAGTGCTGAGTATTTGGGGATAGCGTTTCTCTGCTGGCCTTGGATATTGGGAGGTGAATTGCTCTACAGTGAGGGTTGTGGCATGTACACAACCAGGCCTTGTTGGGATCCAGGCGTTTGGTACCAGTGCTGGAGCTGGGGGTTGTTCTGGCCACAGATGCCAAGGGTGCACAATACCAGATCTGCTTTTGTACGAGTGTTTTGATAGTCCATCAGGCACACCTGCATCTGGGCAGTCACACCTGTACCGAAAGAGACATTCTTTATTGTGCTTGCTGTTAGGCTCCGAAAATTGTGATCGGACCTGGAACTGGGCTGGGCCAAGCTCAGTTAATGTGGGATGACGGCTTACATGACTACAGGGTGTGGCCATCTGAGGGATCACACGCTGATTTTGCACCAAGGGGGAGTATTCAGGTTCACCTCAGGAACTGGGTGGTCGATGGACTGGGATTTTGCGAAGTCGAACATGTAAGTGGAAGCGATTCAATTTCAGTAGTGACAGATGTTCTGTTGCAGTGGGATGGTGAACTAGCCTGCCGTCCCAAGTCACGATTCATTAGGAGGGTGATGATGCTGTACTTATCGGCGTACAAAATTAGCACTGTGAATCTTTAGCACTGTTGTTCTTTGCCTGTGCTTTTGAAAGGTGGTGTTTGACCAGGGCCAACTGCGGTATTGTTGGTTGAGCCATCAATTGACAGACAGTCAGAGCTGCTGAGCACCGGGCTAATAGATGCCTGCTTCTCGTTGTCCTCATCAGAGCACCAGTTTGGATGTGGGATCGTTGCCCATGCTCTTCTTCTGAAGCAGATTGCAGGCTGCAGGCCCATGGGGCTGCTTTCAGCAGTGAGTTGCAACGCATGGGGCAGTGTATAGATCATTGGCACAACCTTCACAGGTGCAATGGACACATTGCTATCCCCATGGGTGAAGCTTTTGGACTGCTGGAAGCGGGCATGTGCTGGTATGTGTTGTAGCTGCTGGTGCATGGGAGACCTACAAAATTGTCATCTGAATGTGTTGTGTTGCAACACAGGTTGCGTGTGGGAGCGGAATCGAAAGGATATATGCATTCCTGACAAATCCAGATAGCTTCACGGCTGGTGGCAAATTCCCAAAGAAGGTGCTGCTCAGCTCCCTGTTCTGGAACCTTTGTCTGTAGTCAATCAATGGCAAATGGTTTGATGATGTGTGCTGTTGCTCTTGAACACATCACAGCCCTTGCAAGAAAGATTTGGCCTGTTTCGTTGCTAATGCAGTAAGACTCACATTTGGCAAGAGTGTTAATGAAGTAGCGTGCTTGAACAGAAACAACGAAAGCACAATGTTGCCTTGGGTGTGTATGTGGATGGTTGAAGCCTGCTTCTGACTTTTGACATAGAATGGCAGAGCAAAACTATTTCACTAGTCTAACAATGTTGGGCTATCGGGTGTAGGTGCGGATGGGAATCCAACATCGTATGAGCAGCAGATCAGGGCAGCATCGCAGCAGAGCTTCCACAGTAAAGGAAAAGTCTAGCAGAACAGTGTTCCATGGATATATGGACAAGATATGACGCCACCCAGTGTATGCAGCATGTGCCTCCAGGCACAGTATGCTTGTCGCAGAACAAGGGAAGCAGGCCAGCATTTGGTTTTGCTTGTAAACAATGGTGTCTATGGCTGTTGTCTATGCCGTTGATAATGCTGTAGAAGTCTCCAAATGTATGTAAAGAATCACATATCAACTGCTATGTGTTAAGTTCAATGTGTTGGCTGATGTTGTTGGTGGCACAGGCAAGAGACATCTCCCGTGAGGCTTTGGATGGCAGCGACCCGGATGCTGTTGCTGCAGTGGATTTGATGCTGTCAATTGTTGGGGCAGAGGCTGGCCACATGGCACTGCGTAGTCTTGCAAGAGGTGGGTGTGCATGCCCCTGCTGATATAGACACTACTGATTTGCTTATCGTAACTGGACACTAGACAGGCCATGAGACATCGGACTAGCTCGGTGTTGTGGAGTGTAGGTGCAGTTTGCACAACAGAATGGACAATCGATACTCTCCCTATTTGTCCCTTAGTAATCTGCTGCAGAATTGATCATTTTGACCATTATCGAGATGCCCTAGCTACAGCAGCATTTGTATACTAGCATCTGCGCACGCACACGATGTACGATTCCTAGTTACAGTTAGTGGGACAAACCGATACATGATCAGCCACCTCCCCAATGGAATCAGCACAGTCTTTTGTTGATCCCCCTATATTTCCTTGCGCAGCACAGGGTGTCACACAGCAACTGCACATAGCAGGGACATATCAAAAGCATGGACAAGTCCAGGTCAATGGGACAGCAGCAACCTGTGCACCAACATGTGTTCAGGGGCAAGAACTATGTGCTGGAGGCCATCCTTTCATCAGCGCCAATTGTTTTGTTAGGACTGCCATATGGCACATGCCCATGTGGCCCACTGGCCCACTGGCCCACTGGCCCACTGGCCACATGGCACATGCATGTGACCTTTACGCGCTGTGTTTGTCCAAAAAATTCGCATGGATAGAACACCCAGTATCACAGTATGCAACGCTTGCTCGAGCCCCGGCACGCTTGCCGCCCAAATATCTCAGTCGCACTTGGAATGGCTGTGCTTTGTTGACATTGAAGTTTGAGGCTGTCTCCAGGGGGTGTGTATATTGCGGGAGGGATAACTCCCAAGCTGCTGGATCGAGTGAAGACAGGGGTGATGCAGGAGGCCTTCCTTCACAAAGGCAGCCGCTTCCACAATCTCCTCAAGGACATCACCGTCAGCGTGGTAATGCAGCAAGACGTCGGGCTGCTGGGCGCCAGGCGATTTGCAATCAGACTGCTGAACAGCCAATAAACATCGGCACAAGCGCCTGAAATCTGCAGGCATCTTCAAGCTGCTGGCAGTGTTTTTCACATCTGTATTTGATAAAGCTGTGTTGCCCTTTTGGCAGTCCCGCATGGTGCACTGTGGAATGTAAGATTGTGGTCGTTGGTAGCACTGGCTGGCAGTTGGGAGATTATCATTTTATTGCTGCGTGGTAATAACTGGGGCGCGCAATTTTGATGTCGAATGGGGTCAGGTGCGAATGTCAGTCATTCATGATCAACTGAGAATTAAGCCTAGCCTGTGGGGATTGGGCCGTGTAGGCCTCTGCAAAAGTGAGAGGATGCAGTGGCAGTATAGATGTGTGCCATGTGAATGGTGACATTAACTAGAACAGAGATGATAGTGCTCAGATCCCTCTGCTGGAATCGCGAGCGACATGGATAGTGGCGGAGTCGATGGTTATGGACACCTGGGATTTCCAATTAACGTCTAATGGGCAAGAAATGAGGGTTGCTTTACCCCATGTGCTCTGTTTAAGCATTTCGTGACATCCAACTGATTTTTTTGAGAGCATGTGGCTGCCAATGCACGCACTGCCATGGCTCTGTGATGTGCTGTGTGTGGCGCTTCTGCGATTCATGCATGTCGTGTGAATATTACACTGCCACAATCGGTGGTGTCGAGGTGCCGATTTGCTGCGCCAGCCTTCCTTGCGCCTTCAGTCAGAATCCCATATAAATATAAGGAAATGTATCTCCCAATTCCCCCAGAGTACTGAGCGATTTGATGCTGTCAAACTTTGTCGTTTGTGGAGGCCACACTGTGTGACCATCCACCAATCCCGGCATCGTGACTTGCAGGAATCTGTGTATCTGATGGTAAATGGTCTGACTTGCATAGGGTGGTGCCTGCCTTGTTACCACTGGTACGCTGCAACTGCCAGCAGCTCAGTGTTGTGTGGACTTTGGAACACAGTATTGGGCTCGCAACTGCCATGCATCTGGAACTGAGTGCTGTTGCAGAAGAACTACACCACTCCTACAACAACTGGAGCTTGCGAACGGACATTGGTTTTCTAAAAGGCGAAGAGCACGGAACTCTGCACAATGGGGGGAATCTTAATGCGGAAATCGGCTACTGAAGGTGCGGCGGATGGACACACAAGGCCGGGAGAACTACGCAACGGTTGTTTTTGCGCCCAGATCGCAGATCCGCAGTGCGCTCTCACATCGCCAGTTCTGGAGGTGACTGAAAACGGATTGAACAATGGTGAATAAACAGGCTACTTTTGGAGGATGCGGGTTTTGAATTATGCTTCAAGCCACTCCTTAGAGCTCACGCAGGGAGCGTGGTTGTCCCACTCTATGGCTGAGTCCACCGGCACGGGCAGATGGGGTCGGTGGGCAGCCCCAACACAGGCGTACATACCTTTTCCAGGTCACACAGTTTCTTGCCCACAGCGGTACCAAACCACAACTGTTTTTCTTCGTCGCAACAATCCGTCTCTATTCGTGTCCCTGGGACTTTCGTCGATCGAAACCCCAATAAAACAATTCAGCCACATGCTACAAAACATTCAACTGCAGCCAACGTGTATAACATGCCACTAATGTCCTTTCGCTCGAAAAGCAGTACCGAACACGAACGATCAGAATACAGACCCTTCGCTAACACCAAGAAAAGAGTGTAGGAGCAAGAGAGTGAAGTTTGACCGAACTTTTCTCTCTTGACATGAAATGCCGGTATTTCATGTCAACTACAGTCCACCGTTCCAGGACTCGCTTTATGACAAATGTGCAGATCGTTCACGTGGCCATTTCCAAAAGCCCAAAGTATACATCTGCGAAACACAGTACATTATTGCAAACCAAATGAGGACGAAATAGCGATCAAAGCGTTGAAGGGGTAGGGGAAAGATCCCACAATTCTAGAGAAAGATTCCATGCGAGCAAAGACCACCCGACCAGCACTTCTCTTCAGCTGCACAACATTTCTTTGCTTCCTATGTTCCTGATAGGGTACCTCGAGGCTTTCCCCAAACCTGTGGAAGGTTTGATATACCAATCAAAACTAATTGACAAAAAAATCCTGCAAACCAAAGTTGGTCAGACGAATCCCGAGCTCTAGCAAGGAAAGCGCTTTCGAAAGATTTCTTTTGAACATATTTCTTTAACAGCGTTCTTCGCATTGGTGACTTGGTTGGGTTCTATCACGCTGTAAGTCACTTATTTGGAAATGCGGACCGATCCCTAGCTATATGTCACACAAGTGATCCACCTGGAGAAACTGCTTTTAGTTATGTGGTGTCGCAAACACAACGTCAAATGATTGTTCATGTCGAGGTTCTGGTCCGAATTTCAATGAGGCTTCTCCTAGAGAACAACAGTTTCATTCTGCAGACCGTGTGGAATCAGAACTGTCTGCATTCGTATGTTACATGTGTTGTATACGGTGGAATTTTCAATGCGCAGATCCGTGTCCCTCATGTTCCCCTGATATTAAGCCGGCTGCAAATTTTGCCCAACCGTATCAATGCTTCTCATTTGGGTTGTCGTTAATCTGGATTTTTTTTGTGCGGGTCAAGCAACGGACATTATCGAAGAAGCTCCGCTGATGGAAATATGCCGCGTCATCATACTGAGCTGTGTTTGCCAATTCCTGCGAATGTAATTGAACGGATTGTCAACAATCAGCCTCATCATGAATTTTCACAAAGCAAGGCGAGGAAGGAACCGTCTGCTTCCTGTTTTGCACAAGCGAAGCAGTGTCCATGATATGTTC
>CAJHUC010002155.1:0-36425 GCA_905146915.1 Ostreobium quekettii
GGCAGACCTCACATCCCAGCACAAAGTCTCTTACATCCACTGTGTGATCTGGCCAGTAGAAATTCTGCTGTAATTTCTTGAGTGTCTTGTGGTAACCGAGATGTCCCGCATATGGTACTGTATGTATTTCCGCCATAATCTTCTTGCGGGAGTCCTCCACATCTGGTACCACCAATCTCCAAGGTTGTCTGTCCTCGGTGTTGTCCTTCAATTTGATCTCAATGAATCCATGGTTCAATCGGTAGTCACGATTCCCGATCTTGGTGACTCGTCCTTGGGCAGATTCCAACTGAATCAAAATTTCTGCCCATCTGCTGTCTTGCTTGTAGCCCTCTTTTATCGAGTTCCTCAAGTCTTCCTCCAGAGTAATCCTGGTGCTGGTCACCAATAAAGAATGTAAAGAATTTTGTTCCCCACTTGCAGCCATCACTGCACCCTCAGGACTGGACTTTTTAAATATTTCGTCCAGTTTCTTCTGAATATCGTTTTCCCCGCTGTCACCCTCATGAAGACGAAGACGCTGGACCAATGACTCCTCTTCTGCACGCACATCTGCCATGCACCTCAACTCCTGAATACTCCTGCGCGTCAGAAAATCTGCTGGGTTGTCCTTTCCTGGTATATGGACAATATCGCAATCGTAACCCTGCAGAACCTGCACCCATTTCCACACCCTCCTGTTCACCGCAGGCTGGTTGGGCAGGTTTTTCAGTGAGTCATGATCTGTCTGGATGACGAAGTGGCGGCTGGCCAAGTAATGCCGCCATTTCCCAACAGCCCAAGTGATGCCCAGTAGTTCTCGCTCGTATGCACTATACCGGGTCTCGGCCGGGTTGAGCTTCCTACTCTCATAGCAAACGGTTTGCAGCCCGTTGCCAAAGTCCTGCTGTAGTATACCACCCACTGAAACGCCTGATGCATCTGTGGTAACCACAAACTCCCGGTCGAAGTCCGGTAACTGCAGAACTGGTGCAGTCACCATGGCTGTCTTCAAACGATTGAATGATTTTTCTGCTTCGTCACTCCAAATGAAAGCCCTGTCCTTCTTCGTCAAGTCCGTCATGGGCGCTGCCAGCTCGCTGAACCACCGTATGAACTTGCGATAAAAACTGCACAGCCCCAAGAATGAACGGACATCGGTGACATTTTCTGGTGTCGGCCAATTCAAAATTGCTTGAACCTTGGACAATGAAGGCTTGATCCCCTCAGCCCCCACGTCAAAGCCCAAGTATTCCACCTCGGTTCTGAAGAAGTCGCATTTCTTCAATCTTCCAAACAACTTCTCCGACCGTAGGCGAGTCAGAACTTTCCTGATGTGCTTTATGTGTTCCTCCTTTGTCCGGCTGTAGATCAAGATATCATCAAGGAACACTAGCACGAACTGGTCCAAGCCTTCCCTCAAAATCGTATTCATAATCCTCTGGAAGGTCGCTGGTGCGTTGCACAACCCGAATGGCATGACAAGATATTCAAAACTGCCATACCGACTCACAAAGGCTGTCTTGTGTACATCGGACTCTCTCACTCGGATCTGATGGTAACCTGAGGAGAGGTCAATCTTTGTGAAATATTTAGCCCCGTGTAGTCGATCCAACAATTCCTCCACTTTTGGCAGTGGGTACCGATTCTTAACGGTTATTTTGTTTAAGGCCCTGTAGTCGATGCACATCCTCCACTTACCATCCTTTTTGGGTATGAAAAGGATGGGTGCACCATATGGGCTAGAACTCCGATTAAGATCCACCTGTTCCTGGCTGTGTGTCGATGCGCTGGCGGTAGTTGCATCCGCTCAGCCGTCCACTTTCGGCTGTATGGGCTTTTGTGCGGCGGTGCCTCTCCTGGCAGCGTATCAATCTCATGATCGACAATCCTCTTTGGTGGTGGACCGTAAGGCAGCTTGTCTGGGAACACGTCCTTGAACTCCTCAAGTGTTTGCTGCAGCTGTTCCCGGACAGCCTCATCTGCCTCACTGACCTTTTTCTGAATAACCTCCTCAATCGGTACCTCTTCCGTCACTGGGCATGTTTCCTTCGATAATCTCCGCCTTTCGCCCTCAGTCATGCCTTTGGCTGCACCAGCCTTGGACTTTGGCCTTTTGCTATCTTTACTTGGGAAGTCTGTGGCCTTCAGGATGCACAAGTACATGGGCTGGTCGGTTTTGTTTGCTCTCTTGGCTGCCTGTCTCATCGAGATGAAGTCTAACTTTTTCCTGACAGGCTGCCTGACACATCGCCCAGCCACTTTCTTTGCCCTTGTAGTCCTGCACCTTGGGGAACCCTGAGGTCTGTGAGGGTCCTCTGGAGAAAAATTTTGTGGGGCTGTACTCCCCCCTGGGGAACATCGGCCGTCCCCGGCGATGACACCTTACTCAGCACTGACTGCTGAGTGGCCCACTGCTTCGCCGAAGAATCATATTCCCAAAATTTTGGCGAACAGAATGCAGCCAACTTGCTCCCCAAGTCTGCAGTAGGAGTCTCTGATCCCCTCTTGAGGTCTCTGAAATAGTGCTGGAGACCGTTCAATCCCTTGTCGACAATCTGGCAGTGCTTACCAGATGTTTCACGGATACCCTTGATAGGCTCCAGCTGTGAGCCGTTTCTAAGGTACACCGTGTTTGACCGCCAATCCACCAATGGGTTCATGATATCCAGCCAATCTTTGCCCAAAATCAGCTGAACCCCTTCCATCATCGGTACTGCAGTCAATGATAGTCGACAAGGTACAATCCCGATGCATACCAACACCCGTGGGGCTATTCCGGTGGAAACTATGGTTTCCCCGTTTGCCAACTCCAAGGCAGAATATGCTCCCACAAACTGTAAAGCTGGTCGGCAGTGAAGCCGGTCACTGATGAAAGACTTGCTCGCTCCACTGTCAATCAACGCAGGGACACTTGTCCCGTTCACCACGGCGTTCAACACCAGCAGCACGTGGTCCTGAACTCCAGTGCCTGGGGCTGGCTGTCCCACAGCATCAGCAACTGGAGCGGTTTCCAACCTCTGAACTGACACCGTAGGGGTCTCTCCCTGCTGGGCTTGAGACATTAAAGTTGTCTCCCTGGTGCCATCAACCGAAACCTTTTTCTGCTCGGCTCGCTGTGCGCGTCGGTACCGACGTCTTTCCAGCTGCTTTCTCCTGTGCCACTTTCTCCTCTGACGTCTTCTCTGGGCGATGCTGAGTTTTCTGTTTTCAAGGATACAGGTTCTCTAGATAACCTGTTCCTGTTGCCCCCGATGAACTCCTGACTGGCCAGAGTGGGGGCCAGTCAGTTTCCTTGCCCCTGATGCAGAGAAGCATCGATTCCATGCCCAGGTGCATGCTGTGCAGCCACCTGGTCTTGCTGACCAGCCATTCCCTGATCGTCATGGGCAGCTACCGCTGCTACCCGGGGCTTCCTCTGGTTGCCTCTGCCCCGTCCCCTCTGTCCAGATCCGCCAGGTTGCTGTGGTACAGGCTGGCATACCACAACTGGAGCCTGTGGAGGGACGGGTGGTTTCACAGCCTGCCCCCTTCCGCGATTACCCCCTTGTTGCACATTTTTATTTTGAGCCTGATAGTACACAACATTTGGAGCTGGTGTCGATCCTTGTCCACTTTGCTGTCCTGGCTGCCTGCCTTGGCCTCGTCCATGGCCCTTCTGTCCACTGCTGCCCTCAGCACGTCCACTTGATCCTGGGCGTCTCGACATCTGGGCAGCCAATGCAGCGTCCCTGGCCAGCTGGAAAGCCTGGCTCAGCCTCTTAGGCTTTCCCTGTGAGACAAGTACCGCCTGGCCCTGGGGAAGGCCCCAGATGAACATCTTCAACACCCATGATTCATCGTAGGTGTCCACCTTATCCAACTCAGCCTCGAACCTACAGATGAAATCATGTGTGGACTCCTCTTTCCTCTGCTTGATGTTCATCAATGAAGCCATCGCAGAATCAGCCTTGTTGGTGTTTTGAAACCGGCTGATCAGCTGCTCTCCGAAGGTCTGCATGTCCTTGGGGTCCTCCCACGCCTTCAGCTTTCTCTGCCACCAGGTCTGTGCAGTTCCCTGGAGCAGAGTGGAAGCATATGCAACTTGCTTCCCAGGCGATCCTCCGACCAAACGAAAGAAATTCGACACCTGACCCAGCCACACCTCCGGGTCTTCCGATGTCCTGCCCGAAAAGGTTGGAGGGTCCTTTGGTTTTATTTGGACGTCAAAAATTCCAGCCCCCTTGCGAGTGCGTCTCCCCGATGACTCGCTCGATGATGTCGTGTCAGAACTGGGCGAACGTGCATGCCGCGACCTGTGTGATCTGGACCTCTGTCGTCCTGGACGGGCAGCATGGCTGGTCTGTGCAGGTGGCATCGTCTGATCGCCAGCATCAACAACAATCTCCACCTCCTGCTGCAAATGCGGAGGTCTGCTGTATGTAACTGCTGCTGGTGGCTCTGGGGGTCCAGGCAGAGTTTGCTGGCAGGGCTGAGAATCTTTTTGCGACCGCTCTATGGCCAGGTCCGCGGACAACTGATCGATCCTGGACAGAGCGTCATGAAGCTGTCGAGTAAGCCGCTCGACAGTCGCATCCTGTTCCCTCCTCAGCCTTTGTTCCGTATCCAAATTCCTTTGCCTCTCGTGTGCCAATGCATTCTCCAGCTCTGAAAGGCGCTCAGCATTGCTGGAAACATTTTGATGCATTGACGACATAGCGGTCTCAGTCCGCCCAAACGCCTCCCTGGTCTGACCCTCCAAATGTGAACCTGCCCTCTGAGATGTCTGGGCAGTATGCTGCACTGCTGATGCCGTCTGATCAGCCAGCACATTCATGGCATGTGCTGTCTGGGCGGCAGTCCCTGCAATCGCCTGTGCAGCTCGCTGCTCCAAGTTCTGCATCCCCTGTGCAGCGTCGGTCCTGGAGACCAGGGCACCCTCTGGGTTTCCCAAAACCACTGCCCCCGGCTCTGTCCCGGCAATCAGAATCCTTTGTTGCCGCGCCTCATATGACGCAGCAATAACTCCTACATGTCCAGCTCCGGCGACTGTCTCCATTGTCCCGTCAATCTCCTCCACACCATCATGGCCCTGCAGCTCCATCATCTCACGATCTGCCATGATCCCACCCACGACACTGATCCGATGATCAATTGTACTGAAACGAAGTCAATCGGGTAGACCTGATCTCGGGCTACTGAAAGTCCACTGAATCCTATCCCCAAGTAGCCAAGCAGCCTTTACCTCCCAACTCAAATTATTCTACTTCTACTGGTTTTCAGTAATCACTTTCACACACAGTTACCCCCAGTACTCTGCAGAGTGACCTCTCGGTCCACCTGGTAACTTTCCAGAGGGTGTGTCTGTGGCTACTAATGAAAACTTAGTCCCAGCTTCAGCCGAACAACCTAAGAAGGTGTCCCTTGCCTGGGACGAGACCGCTGTAAGAGGTCTGGGTTGGCCTATGGCACCCCCAGCCTGTCTAATATTTGAAGACTCAACCACCCAAGGTTCCGAAGGGGTGACTGGCCTGTCTACCTCAGGTGGGCAATGGCCTCACCCTCTGACCGGTTCCAGGGGAGATGCCTCCACTAGGAGGTAGCACTCTGGACCCAACTGGGCCTGCCTACTGCCGTGCTCAATCTCCTCCCCCTTCCCCTAATCAGGCCCCCAATCTTGGTGCAGAGCGGTCAGGTGGTGACCCGCCTGCAGTACCCGCAAAATAAGGTGAAGCAGCAGATGTCCCCTACTTCTAGAGCGGGACCTTCACCCCTATTCTACAGCGGGTGGCATCTGAGGTTGAAGGAATCTTCCAACTGAGGGGTGCTGGCCTTCACGTGTTCGGCTACACGAAGTGCGCCTGGCGCATGCACTGAATCCGCAGCTGAATCCGCGGATCTGGCGATCGCCCAGCGCCGTCGATCCCCGAACACCAATCGCCCAACTGAAAGCTCCTTAGGCTCGCAAAACAACCTCCCGCAGGCACACAGCAAGGCGATTCAGCACCCGCGGAGCTGCTGACCGCTGCCTGGGGTGTTGGAGGCTTCTGGAATCCGCAGCCCTCACAGGCCGCGTGGTCACTCTGTGGTGCTGCGCCTCTCGCTCAGCTCCCGGCTCCGGGCTTCGCGCTCCGAAACCAATTTGTTGCGGCCCCGTTGGCGGCCGCTGGTTTCCGGAGGCGTGGGGGTCGCCCTGCCCTGCGGCTCGGCTGTTGGAGGTCAGCCGGCTCTCTCCACCTTGGATGGTGGGCGTATCCGGGGCAGTCGATTCGTTGGTCGCGCGGTGGGCCCAATGCTCGACAGGGATCGATCCCCGGGGCCTGCTGTCGGCGAAAGGTGGCGGCGCAGCGAGGCGGTGGTTCAGCCCCGGGAAGCCGAAGGAAGTGGGCAGGTGTTGACGATTGGCTAAATGTAGCGCCACATGCTTTCTTGGCGATACCCCGATCTTGAGTCGTCGCGGTCACATCATGACAAAGACATAAGACAAGTGCGCGTCAGGAAGGCACGGCAAATCCCACCATTCACAAATAAAGCTTTCTCCATAATCCCCACGATGCTTCACGTCTGCCGGTCCGGTCCGTGCTAAAGGGTATTGCGGCTTATTTGGCGTAACTTCGCCGTTTCTACACGGAATTGGACGTTTCAAGTCGCTATTGGCATCAGGAGCTCCTGAATAAGCTGATTTTGCCGTATTTGCACTTTTTTGACCAACCGCCGCTTCAGAAATATCAATTTTAGCCTAACCCCAAGCAGCCACGTCACAATACTCCCCCCTTGGGGTAGCTTTTGCCCCCGAAAGCACACTATCCCATACTAGTGTCTTCCTCGGGCTTATCCCTCTTGATCATTTTCTGAAGTTCACGTGCATAGGTGAAATTTCCAGCAGGTATCCAGGAGGCATCATCAATACTCCACCCTGTCCATAATACTAAAAACTCCTTATGCCTCCTGCCACTGGGTCCTGCCCATCTCCATCGCAGCAGCTTCTCAACTTCATATGGTTCATCAGCCTCTGGCTCGATCTCGGCGTCATCTGACTCCTGTGGGGTGGACCATCTGGACGATCTGAATGGTCGAAGCAAACTGGTGTGAAAGACATTATGTATCCTCCACCCTTCTGGTAGCTTCAACTCGTAGGCCACTGATCCCACCTGACGGACCACAGCAAATGGTCCTACGAACCGTCGCTTCAGTTTGCGTACAGGTGCATTTTTCAACTGTAGATGCTCTGTACTGAGTAGCACCTGTTCCCCACTGTGAAACCTCTGTTCTCTGCGCCGCTGATCGGCCTAACGCTTCTGCCTCTGCTGAGCCTGATGAACTGACTGCATCGCCATTCTGAATGTCTTCTTCATTCGGTTGACAAAGACGTTGACACCCTCAATGTTGGTCTGGTCCATGTCCTTGATCAAGTCCAACGGGGTCACTAGCTCAAAGCCGTAGTTCAGAAAGAAAGGCGTGTACCCCGTGGATGGCGATGCGCTGCTGTTGATCACGAACTCCACCATGGGCAAGTATTTCTCCCAATGAGTGACTTCCTGACTGCCATGAATCGTACACCTGAGGACTTGCTCTACCACCCTGTTAGCTGCCTCTGTCTGACCATCTGTTTGGGGGTGGTGAGCGCTGGACATCCTTAGCTTGCTACCCAAAATCTTCCAGAATTCTTGCCAGAACTTCGACACAAATCGTGGATCTCGGTCACTGACGATCGATCTGGGGATCCCGTGAAGTCGTCCAATCTGCTCCCAGTAGACTCGAGCTGTCTCAGCAGCAGTGATGGTCTGCTGGACTGGTACTAAGTGTACCATCTTTGTAGCTCGGTCTACAACCGTGAGAATCCCATCGTTTTTCCTTTCACTGACCGGTAGACCCATGATGAAGTCGAGGCTGACATCACTCCATTTTTCTTCTGGAAGTTGTAAAGGCTGAAGGAGTCCTGCTGGCAACTTGTGGACACTCTTCTCTGACTGGCAGACCTCACATCCCAGCACAAAGTCTCTTACATCCACTGTGTGATCTGGCCAGTAGAAATTCTGCTGTAATTTCTTGAGTGTCTTGTGGTAACCGAGATGTCCCGCATATGGTACTGTATGTATTTCCGCCATAATCTTCTTGCGGGAGTCCTCCACATCTGGTACCACCAATCTCCAAGGTTGTCTGTCCTCGGTGTTGTCCTTCAATTTGATCTCAATGAATCCATAGTTCAATCGGTAGTCACGATTCCCGATCTTGGTGACTCGTCCTTGGGCAGATTCCAACTGAATCAAAATTTCTGCCCATCTGCTGTCTTGCTTGTAGCCCTCTTTTATCGAGTTCCTCAAGTCTTCCTCCAGAGTAATCCTGGTGCTGGTCACCAATAAAGAATGTAAAGAATTTTGTTCCCCACTTGCAGCCACCACTGCACCCTCAGGACTGGACTTTTTAAATATTTCGTCCAGTTTCTTCTGAATATCGTTTTCCCCACTGTCACCCTCATGAAGACGAAGACACTGGACCAATGACTCCTCTTCTGCACGCACATCTGCCATGCACCTCAACTCCTGAATACTCCTGCGCGTCAGAAAATCTGCTGGGTTGTCCTTTCCTGGTATATGGACAATATCGCAATCGTAACCCTGCAGAACCTGCACCCATTTCCACACCCTCCTGTTCACTGCAGGCTGGTTGGGCAGGTTTTTCAGTGAGTCATGATCTGTCTGGATGACGAAGTGGCGGCTGGCCAAGTAATGCCGCCATTTCCCAACAGCCCAAGTGATGCCCAGTAGTTCTCGCTCATATGCACTATACCGGGTCTCGGCCGGGTTGAGCTTCCTACTCTCATAGCAAACGGGTTGCAGCCCGTTGCCAAAGTCCTGCTGTAGTATACCACCCACTGAAACGCCTGATGCATCTGTGGTAACCACAAACTCCCGGTCGAAATCCGGTAACTGCAGAACTGGTGCAGTCACCATGGCTGTCTTCAAACGATTGAATGATTTTTCTGCTTCGTCACTCCAAACGAAAGCCCTGTCCTTCTTCGTCAAGTCCGTCATGGGCGCTGCCAGCTCGCTGAACCACCGTATGAACTTGCGATAAAAACTGCACAGCCCCAAGAATGAACGGACATCGGTGACATTTTCTGGTGTCGGCCAATTCAAAATTGCTTGAACCTTGGACAATGAAGGCTTGATCCCCTCAACCCCCACGTCAAAGCCCAAGTATTCCACCTCGGTTCTGAAGAAGTCGCATTTCTTCAATCTTCCAAACAACTTCTCCGACCGTAGGCGAGTCAGAACTTCCCTGATGTGCTTTATGTGTTCCTCCTTTGTCCGGCTGTAGATCAAGATATCATCAAGGAACACTAGCACGAACTGGTCCAAACCTTCCCTCAAAATCGTATTCATAATCCTCTGGAAGGTCGCTGGTGCGTTGCACAACCCGAATGGCATGACAAGATATTCAAAACTGCCATACCGACTCACAAAGGCTGTCTTGTGTACATCGGACTCTCTCACTCGGATCTGATGGTAACCTGAGGAGAGGTCAATCTTTGTGAAATATTTAGCCCCGTGTAGTCGATCCAACAATTCCTCCACTTTTGGCAGTGGGTACCGATTCTTGACGGTTATTTTGTTTAAGGCCCTGTAGTCGATGCACATCCTCCACTTACCATCCTTTTTGGGTATGAAAAGGATGGGTGCACCATATGGGCTAGAACTCGGTCTGATCCACCCCTGTTCCAACAATGTGTCGATCTGCCGCCGCAGTTCATCCAACTCAGCCGTACTCAGCCTATATGGGCTTTTGTGTGGCGGTGCCTCTCCTGGCAGCGTGTCAATCTCATGATCGACAATCCTCTTTGGTGGTGGACCGTAAGGCGGCTTGTCTGGGAACACGTCCTTGAACTCCTCAAGTGTTTGCTGCAACTGTTCCCGGACAGCCTCATCTGCCTCACTGACTTTTTTCTGAATAACCTCCTCAATCGGTACCTCTTCCGTCACTGGGCCTGTTTCCTTCGATAATCTCCGCCTTTCGCCCTCAGTCATGCCTTTGGCTGCACCAGCCTTGGACTTTGGCCTTTTGCTATCTTTACTTGGGAAGTCTGTGGCCTTCAGGACGCTCAAGTACATGGGCTGGTCGGTTTTGTTTGCTCTCTTGGCTGCCTGTCTCATCGAGATGAAGTCTAACTTTTTCCTGACAGGCTGCCTGACACATCGCCCAGCCACTTTCTTTGCCCTTGTAGTCCTGCACCTTGGGGAACCCTGAGGTTTGTGAGGTTCCTCTGGAGAAAAATTTTGTGGGGCTGTACTCCCCCCCTAGGGAACATCGGCCGTCCCCGGCGATGACACCTTACTCAGCACTGACTGCTGAGTGGCCCACTGCTTCGCCGAAGAATCATATTCCCAAAATTTTGGCGAATAGAATGCAGCCAACTTGCTCCCCAAGTCTGCAGTAGGAGTCTCTGATCCCCTCTTGAGGTCCCTGAAATAGTGCTGGAGACCGTTCAATCCCTTGTCGACAATCTGGCGGTGCTTACCATATGTTTCATGGATACCCTTGATAGGCTCCAGCTGTGAGCCGTTTCTAAGGTACACCGTGTTTGACCGCCAATCCACCAGTGGGTTCATGATATCCAGCCAATCTTTGCCCAAAATCAGCTGAACCCCTTCCATCATCGGTACTGCAGTCAATGATAGTCGACAAGGTACACTCCCGATGCATACCAACACCCGTGGGGCTATTCCGGTGGAAACTATAGTTTCCCTGTTTGCCAACTCCAAGGCAGAATATGCTCCCACAAACTGTAAAGCTGGTCGGCAGTGAAGCCGGTCACTGATGAAAGACCTGCTCGCTCCACTGTCAATCAACGCAGGGACACTTGTCCTGTTTACCACGGCGTTCAACACCAGCAGCATGTGGTCCTGCACTCCAGTGCCTGGGGCTGGCTGTCCCACAGCATCAGCACCTGGAGCGGTTTCTATCCTCTGAACTGACACCATAGGGGTCTCTCCCTGTTGGGCTTGAGACATTAAAGTTGTCTCCCTGGTGTCATCACCTGAAACCTGTTTTTGCTCAGCTCGCTGTGCGCGTCGGTACCGACGTCTTTCCAGCCGCTTTCTCCACTGCCACTTTCTCCTCTGACGTCTTCTCTGAGCGATGCTGAGTTTTCTGTTTTCAAGGATACAGGTTCTCTGGATAACATGTTCCTGTTGCCCCCGATGAACTCCTGACTGGCCAGAGTGGGGGCCAGTCAGTTTCCCTGCCCCTGATGCAGAGAAACATCGATTCCATGCCCGGCTGCATGCTGTGCAGCCACCTGGTCCTGCTGACCAGCCATCCCCTGATCGTCATGTGCAGCTACAGCTACTACCCGGGGCTTCCTCTGGTTGCCTCTGCCCCGTCCCCTCTGTCCAGATCCGCCAGGCTGCTGTGGTACAGGCTGGCGTACCACAACTGGAGCCTGTGGAGGGACGGGTGGCTTCCCAGCCTGCCCCCTTCCGCGATTACCCCCTTGTTGCACATTTTTATTTTGAGCCTGATAGTACACAACATTTGGAGCTGGTGTCGATCCTTGTCCACTTTGCTGTCCTGGCTGCCTGCCTTGGCCTCGTCCACGGCCCTTCTGTCCACTGCTGCCCTCAGCACGTCCACTTGATCCTAGGCGTCTCGACATCTGGGCAGCCAATGCAGCGTCCCTGGCCAGCTGGAAAGCCTGGCTCAGCCTCTTAGGCTTTCCCTGTGAGACAAGTACCGCCTGGTCCTGGGGAAGGCCCCAGATGAACATCTTCAACACCCATGATTCATCGTAGGTATCCACCTTATCCAACTCAGCCTCGAACCTACAGATGAAATCATGTGTGGACTCCTCTTTCCTCTGCTTGATGTTCATCAATGCAGCCATCGCAGAATCAGCCTTGTTGGTGTTTTGAAACCGGCTGATCAGCTGCTCTCCGAAGGTCTGCATGTCCTTGGGGTCCTCCCATGCCTTCAGCTTTCTCTGCCACCCAGTCTGTGCAGTTCCCTGGAGCAGAGTGGAAGCATATGCAACTTGCTTCCCAGGCGATCCTCCGACCAGACGAAAAAAATTCGACACCTGACCCAGCCACACCTCCGGGTCTTCAGATGTCCTGCCCGAAAATGTTGGGGGGTCCTTTGGTTTTATTTGGACGTCAAAAATTCCAGGCCCCTTGCGAGTGCGTCTCCCCGATGACTCGCTCGATGATGTCGTGTCAGAACTGGGCGAACGTGCATGCCGCGACCTGTGTGATCTGGACCTCTGTCGTCCTGGACGGGCAGCATGGCTGGTCTGTGCAGGTGGCATCGTCTGATCGCCAGCATCAGCAACAATCTCCACCTCCTGCTGCAAATGCGGAGGTCTGCTGTATGTAACTGCTGCTGGTGGCTCTAGGGGTCCAGGCAGAGTTTGCTGGCGGGGCTGAGAATCTTTTTGCGACCGCTCTATGGCCAGGTCCGCGGACAACTGATCGATCCTGGACAGAGCGTCATGAAGCTGTCGAGTAAGCCGCTCGACAGTCGCATCCTGTTCCCTCCTCAGCCTTTGTTCCGTATCCAAATTCCTCTGCCTCTCGTGTGCCAATGCATTCTCCAGCTCTGAAAGGCGCTCAGCATTGCTGGAAACATTTTGATGCATTGACGACATAGCGGTCTCAGTCCGCCCAAACGCCTCCCTGGTCTGACCCTCCAAATGTGAAACTGCCCTCTGAGATGTCTGGGCAGTATGCTGCACTGCTGATGCCGTCTGATCAGCCAGCACATTCATGGCATGTGTTGTCTGGGCGGCAGTCCCTGCAATCGCCTGTGCAGCTCGCTGCTCCAAGTTCTGCATCCCCTGTGCAGCTTCGGTCCTGGAGACCAGGGCACCCTCTGGGTTTCCCAACACCACTGCCCCCGGCTCTGTCCCGGCAATCAGAATCCTCTGTTGCCGCGCCTCGTATGACGCAGCAATAACTCCCACACGTCCAGCTCCAGCGACTGTCTCCACTGTCCCGTCGATTTCTTCCACACCATCATGGCCGTTCAGCTCCATCAAATCACGATCCGCCATGATTCCACCCACAACACTGATCCGATGATCAACTGTACTGAAACGAAGTCAATCGGCGTAGACCTGATCTCGGGCTACTGAAAATCCGCTGAATCCTATCCCCAAGTAGCCAAGAAGCCTTTACCTCCCAACTTAAGTTATCCTGCTTCTACTGGTTTTCAGTAATCACTTTCACACACAGTTACCCCCAGTACTCTGCAGGGTGACCTCTCGGTCCACCTGGTAACTTTCCAGAGGGTGCGTCTGTGGCTACTAATGAAAACTTAGTCCCAGCTTCATCCGAACAACCTAAGAAGGTGTCCCTTGCCTGGGACGAGACCGCTGTAAGAGGTCTGGGTTGGCCTATGGCACCCCCAGCCTGTCTAATATTTGAAGACTCAGCCACCCAAGGTTCCGAAGGGGTGACTGGCCTGTCTACCTCAAGTGGGCAATGGCCTCACCCTCTGACCGGTTCCAGGGGAGATGCCTCCTCTAGGAGGTAGCACTCTGGACCCAAACGGGCCTGCCTATTGCTGTGCTCAATCTCCTCCCCCTTCCCCTAGCCAGGCCCCCAAACTTGTGGCAGAGCGGTCTGGTGGTGACCCGCCTGCAGTACCTGCAAAATAAGGTGAAGCAG
Organism: Ostreobium quekettii; assembly: GCA_905146915.1. NCBI lineage: Eukaryota > Viridiplantae > Chlorophyta > Ulvophyceae > Bryopsidales > Ostreobiaceae > Ostreobium > Ostreobium quekettii. Next base: position 13,623 of record CAJHUC010002155.1, read on the forward strand.
CAGATGTCCCCTACTTCTAGAGCGGGACCTTCACCCCTATTCTACAGCGGGTGGCACCTGAGGTTGATTCAATCTTCCAACTGAGGGGTGCTGGCCTTCGCGTGTTCGGCTACACGATGAGCACCTGGCGCATGCACTGAATCCGCAGCTGAATCCGCGGATCTGGCGATCGCCCAGCGCCGTCGATCCCCGAACACCAATCGCCCAACTGAAAGCTCCTTAGGCTCGCAAAACAACCTCCCGCAGGCACACAGCAAGGCGATTCAGCACCCGCGGAGGTGCTGACCGCTGCCTGGGGTGTTGGAGGCTTCTGGAATCCGCAGCCGTGTCAGGCCGCGTGGTCACTCTGGGTGCTGCGCCTCTCGCTCAGCTCCCGGCTCCGGGCTTCGCGCTCCGAAACCAATTTGTTGCGGCCCCGTCGGCGGCCGCTGGTTTCCGGAGGCGTGGGGGTCGCCCTGCCCTGCGGCTCGGCTGTTGGAGGTCAGCCGGCTCTCTCCACCTTGGATGGTGGGCGTATCCGGGGCAGTCGATTCGTTGGTCGCGCGGTGGGCCCAATGCTCGACGGGGATCGATCCCCGGGGCCTGCTGTCGGCGAGAGGTGGCGGCGCAGCGGTGTGGTGGTTCGCTGGCTCGCGGGAGGCCAGAGAGTGGGCCAAAGATGTTACAACGATTCACTGCATGCGCGCGCACATATCGCATGCGCGATGCCCGATCGCAGGTCCATCGCGGTCACATCATGACAAGACAAGACAAGTGCGCGTCCAGGCACATTGTCGCCGTCCACCATTCACCTAAATCAGCTCCACATAATCCCCGATGCTTCCATCTACCGGTCCGAATCCCATGCTAAAGTATTGCAACTTCAACTGGCCATAACTTTGCCGTTTCTACACGGAATTGGACGTTTCAAGTCGCTATTGGCATCAGGAGCTCCTGAATAAGCTGATTTTGCCGTATTTGCACTTTTTTGACCAACCGCCGCTTCAGAAATATCAATTTTAGCCTAACCCCAAGCAGCCACGTCACATTGAATGCAGTGGAAATGATGAACAAATGTGGCTTCTATTGCTGTGTTGCCAAAGAGATATCAAAATTTTAACACGTGTACTTTTGGAAAAGTGTCATGATGCCAGATATTTGTGTTCCAAAAATTTGTGGATTTTGGCAGACCCAATGATGATGGGGATACTCTGTTCTCAATATTGGTTGTCTGCACAACATAATCGAGGAAGTACCTGCAACACACAAGTTGCGAAAACACTTAAATGTACCAATAATCTACTTCCAACGATTTCTTTCCTATCAGGCTTGTACATTGGTTTGCGATGCGCACTGCAGTCCCATCTTGTTCATTTTTTGAAGAAGGGGCATGCAAGAGCACAATAGCGTGGTGCAGGCATGGACAGGGTGCATTTTTTTTGGCTTCGATGCATTGATCTTAACTAAATTGGGGTAGCTTTCCTGTGAATGCAGCTGCCAAAGTCAAGATCTATAGCCAATTCTGGCATGGAATGGTGACTCCTTGGATTCCCTATAGAGATCAGCTACATCCTCTGCTTCGTATGGCTGCTGCATTGGAGAAACTCGTTGCAAACTATATCTACCATGTAGCCCTCATATTTCAGCCTCCAAGAAGGGCACGACCTGTGGGAATAGGTGGCAATCCAATTAGTGGTGAATGCTTGCGAGCATTTTTGTGTGCGCTAGAAAATGTGCATGATCTGCTCATGTCATGAAGACCACAATTGCTCACAGCACCCAATTTCATGCATGGGCGAAAGTGGTGGGCAATGGTGTTCATTACTCAGGGCACATGATTGGATCAAAGCACCAGGGTTTTGTTCACAGATTGAATATATTGCAAAGTTCCCATATTGATACTGTGCAAGTCTTTCTGCAAGCACAGCGCTGGCTTTGTCCGTTGCCAGAACATTTCCTGACTGAAATTTGTCAACCTGTGCTTCAGGTTACAAGAGTGGAGAGAATTTGCTTCCCCCCAGGGTAAAATGGAATAGTGACTGATGGGCATGATATAGCCTTGGCAATACTCCAAAAAGAAGTCAAGGGTGTGGCAATTCTAAGCTTTGCACATGACAGCAACAGCTATGAGCACAACAGCAGAGTGTTTGTGCTTGGCTGGGGCCTTCATGATTATCACACTGATGGCATGGAAGGCACTCAGTTTTCAGGCTCTTTGCGAATAGCAACGGACATTACGATTCTGGATCATGCATTCTGTCCAGAAAACATGAAGATGTATCTCAAGAGGCATATGATTTGTGGCTACTCCCTGAGCCAAATGTGTGTCAAGCACTAGGAAAAAAAGGGCCAATAACACGTGTTCAAACGTGTGAAAAGTTTACGGGTTTGTGTTATTTTTGTGTTCTTAGTGTGTAAAACTATGATGAAATGTGTTTTATGTGTGTTCACGAAAGTGTTATTTGTCCCTTTTTTCCTAGTGAAGGTGAGGAGATTACTCCCCCTGCCTAGAGCCAGGGAATCTTGGCTTTGTTGGGCAATTGCACTCTACAGACAAATTTTAGAAGCTATCAACATTTCCCGATGTCAGGTATTTGTTGATCTATGCAGGCTTGTGAAATACGGCTGGGTCCAAATAAAAATACGCAATAATAAGCGTATTTTGGCGAAATTTTGAGTGCGCATATGTTAAGAAGTGCTTTAGTTCAATTATACGAAATGACAATTGATTAGGCCAATTAGTGAATGAGACCTGCCACTTGCATCCCACGGACCCATGACCTGCACGTCATGAAGGAGCTGGGCGTGCTGTGGATGCGACAAGGTGTGATTGGCGATTCTGAAAGTCCCTAACACTGTAAAGCGCTTCGCGGATGTCACAGCCAAGCGCGGTACGTGTGTGCACTGTGGCGTCATTGTGACGTGTGGCGATGAACGCCGGTGTTGCCACCTGGCTGGCATCACCGGATCTGGGGTGGCTGCTTGCAAGACCAGCGTCGTCAAAGGAAGCGGCGCATCGAAGTTGCAAATGTGGGCAGCAGCATCAATTTGCCTGCCAGGCGACATGAATGCTGACTGACTCAATCTGCATGTCATTGAAGTTGCGAGAGCAATTGGCACCCTGACACTATTGAGTGGCTTGAGGATGACAAGTCGCCTAATGACATAGCTGCTGTTGTAGAGGCAGTGGTTGAGGATTCCATGGATGGGTCGGACACGTATGCTAAATGGTTGAATTTGCATGTAATTGAATTTGCAGTTGTGAATTGTTTGCCGTATTTATAGACGTATTTTTAGGCCCAAAAAAATACGTGATATCACATATTTTACCGTATTATTATTTTAAGCCGTATCCGTATTTCCCAAGCCTGGATTTGTGCAATGTTTGTTCACGCCCAATCTAAGAAAATGAACTTGCATGTATCAGGTGATTCTGGAGGGCCACTCTTACTTGTGGATAAAGCGGATGGCAGATGCTCAGGTGGCCAACCCGGATTGGATAAAATTGTTGGAATCACTTCCTTTGGAGATCGATGTGATGCGGGGCTGCAGATGAATGACAAAGCAGTTGTCTATATGTCTGTGGGCAGCTTTCTACCTTGGATACCAGAGACCATTTCTGCAGGGAAAGAGGTAAATTATTTTGGTTGTGCTGCACTGCTCCATGCAGCTGTTTTTGCCAATGAGGCGTTTTGACACTTGATTACAAACCCTTTTCTGTAATGCCTCAGCTCATCCGAGCAGGAGCACATGGCACGTGAAGATGCATCAGCACAAGAAGGACAGCCGCTGAGTTTGAGCCTTCTTATATGGTAACAATGTCTTAGAAATTGCCAGCATATGTTTAAAGTCATGTGAGGAGTTCCCTCTTTGCACAAAATATATCTGCAGACAGGTTTCCCTATTGCTGGTGCAGATAAGCCATGAAACATTGCTGGCATGCATATGACAGTTCCACCCTTAGTTTGGAGGCGTAATGTCATTAATTGCCTAATATTATAACAAGCATAAGCTAATTACAGATCAGCCCCAGGCTGTCTGCTGGTCCAGGACATCAAAGCTTCAGTATTTTGCAGAAATATAAGCTTGGAAAGTGCCTGGCGGGTATCCAGCCTAATTTCATGCGTTCTGGCCAGAACGCATGAAATTGGGCTGGATACCCACCAAGCACTTTTCAAGCTTATATTTGCACCATGGTGCAACTGCAGATATCAGTCAATCGAAATTCTTTCTGTGTCACTTTGAAAACAGAATGAGTAATGCCAACAACGTTGTTGGCAATGTAGACAGCAATCACGATGGGATAGCATGGAACAGCATTCGTCGCCAGTGAAAGACAGCTGTGTATTGCCAGTCACGCATAAAACATGTTGGAATACTGTATACCGAAAAGTGTTTGCATGGAAAAATGTCCGTGTATTTTGCAGGAACAAATGGTCGTGCAGCCAAGTACTCAATGGTGCTAAGAGATTTTTCCTCCACATTCACTTCTTTCCCACGCAATTACCTGCTGTACGAAAATTTACATCACGCAAAATCATGGTCGTGGCAACAAGCATGGGGCCACATCGTGGTGTGCACACTGCCGTAGGTTATTGTTACTAGTCAAAGTAAGCAATAAGTTGGAAGCACAACCGCAGCAATTGTGCTTATCCATTCCCGCTATTTTTTGATAACACTGAATAAAACTGAAGATTGGATGTTGTGGTTCGATTTCCAAGACCAGATAATAGGTATGTGGCATGGATGCGGCCTCTAAAATGATTATGAATTTTAGTCCCAGGCAGAGGAAATGCTTCATTACTGAGCAGCACTAAGCGTCATCATACACTCTCACATCTAGCGATCCAGTGGGATTGCACCATCCATTCTGAGCAGAATATAATGACACTTACTTTGGAGTAGACCCACCTGGACCAGTGTAAGAGCAGAACCAGGAGCCACACCCTGTTGACCGCACATCACCACTATGGTGCACTTTGGGTAAATAACTCATCTGATCGAACATGATTGTAGGTCTAGACCTACCATAGATCTATGGCCATCAACCACAGATGCGCTGCACTGGTCGGCAGTTTGGATCGACCAAAGCACAGGCCAGCAGGTTGAATCGCAAGTGTGATGACAAAGTTTGAATCAGCAACAGCTCATTCCGATCAGGCTCGAGCTCTTCATAAGTGTCACCAGAGCTTTCTGGTCTCATATCAAAATCGGCTTAACACTGTGCTTTCCATCAAAAAGAGTATTACTCATTTTACCACAATGAGTTGGAACGCTCCGTTCCCCAACACCATCATCTGTCGGCATCTAGAACCTCATGCTAAGGCTGGTAAAAGGGGAGAACTAAATCATATTGCCATATTCAATGCCAGCTCGATTCTATCCCATCAAGAACTGACTCGACCAGCCACCCTCCAATATCATTACAACATTATATAATCGATAACTGTTATTGTACTCGGCAGAGCACTTTAAGTGATGTTTTCACCTTCTGAATTCTAATTGTCATGTGACACTATTGATAAAGAAACAATGTTACTTTCATCGAGAAGTAGCACTGGTCCTTTATCAAGGCTAATCGATGAAATAAATTTTCTATAGGATATGTCAACATAGCGTGGGGTTTCTGCATGGCGAATTGGCAAACTGAGTCTGCATGTATGCTTTGCCAAGAGTACACTCTTGGTATGGCAGTTCCATTGAAAGCAACATGGCTGGGGCCTATGCATCGCTGTTTGGACCAAGCGCAAATTGGTCTGTTGGGAGCCATGCAAGTGCTAGCTATGGCATAGGCTCCTGCTGTATGGCAGCATAATTCTTGAACATCCTTTCATGCAAAATGCCTACAAGGTGGTCGCAAAAAGTAACAGAATTGTGACTTCGCGCGCAAGAAAAGCTTTCAATTTGAATGATTCCGCACTATTTGGGCACAAAGGGGTGTTTTGTGCCGTCTGGCGGAATTGCGCAACCGAGTTGTTGCGCACAAAGGGAATCCCTTTTTCTAATGAATGCGTGCGTGGCGCCCGCATTCGCTGGACGAGGAGCTGGTGGGAAATCACCGAAGCTTATGGGTTTTCTTTGGTACAAACGTGGCAAAACATTAGGAGTGGGCAATGCTTTTCATTAGCAGAAGGGAGGGACAAAATGTGCATGCGCCGCGCGCATTTACAGGACGAGGAACTAGTGCGAAATCACCCAAAGCGCATGGGTTTTCTTTGGTGGAAACGCGGCGGAACAGTGGCAATGGATAATAGTTCTCACTAGCACAGGGCAAGGATAAATAGGCGTGTAAGCATTTATCCTCGCACATATGGCCATGTTTAGCACAATTTCTGTGCCTGGGAATAACTTTCCAAGTGTTTGGAACATTTGTAATCAAAATGTGGTATTGAGCACAATGCGCCGTTTCTTCCTTGATAGGCATTGTGCATGAAAGGCTGTTTTTGCCATGCTAAGGCACAATGTTGGCCATAGCTGGAAACCGTTGCGCTCATGCAAAAGTTCAACCTCCAATATGTTGCATTTGATTGAAATTTGATAAACAATAGCACATATCTATTGCCACCAGCGTTGGTCGCAACATCATAAATCGCAAACCATGCTGATGTTGCTCTTCTATTCTTTGAATCTCCTTTTCAGTTACCTCCAATATTGTAGCTCCAGTTGCTTTTTGGGTTTTGTTTCTGTATGAGGTCTCAGTGCAACACTCATGTGTACCCACGTGTGTGATATTTGCATACATTGATGTCTCAACTCCTTGCAACAATGGCTAAAGAGATAAGAAAAGCATGATGTCGACTAGAGAAGACACCATTTTGAATTTATGTGTAGCGTCCAAAGGACGTTTACTGGGGAATGTTATTAGGGTAGGGATGCTTAGAAATTGCGCTCAATGCAAGATAAGGCGTGAAGATGTCATAAGGGCCCTCGCATCATGCGAGAGTGCCCCTGAGTTTATCCACGTCGATGTCCACGTGCCCATGTCAGACAATGGTTTGGATGGGTTGCTATTATTGGCCCCAAGTTCATTGGACAAGTGGCGTGGAGCATGTGTGTTCCTCTGGTGGTCAGGAGGCGAATGTGGCCCTTTCTTTATAAAGAAATCCTAATTAGGATGGCACGGGGACAGAAATGGTGTCCATTCCGCTCTTGAAATAGGGCGTTCCTGTTCCAATCCCTTCCACACACTGTTCCTACGTTTCAGATCCATTCTTGTCAGCTTATAGGAACAGGATTGGAATGGTCCATTTCCTTTTTATGTTTATCCAATGTGTCTTCTGTTCCTACCTGGTTCAGGCTGGAACAGGAAACGGAACCAAAGGCCAGTTTGGCTTGTATATCTAGCCAACGAGAGCGCCAGCATTGAGAAGGACAGGTTGGGCGCCGTGGTAACGCCTGCCAATAAGCTTGCCACCCCAGAAGCAGCAGTACTGACGTTGCCAAGTGCTTCCACAAAGGACAGTTGAAACGTGGCCATCGATTTCAGCGACCTGCAGCCACTGCTGGTTATTGCAATGCCCGAGCTGTCACACAGCTCTTATCACATGTGGGCACATGCTGCAGGCAATTGCTGGCCCACACTAGGTGAGCACCAACTTAACAAAGGCCCATTCCCACACCAGGGAAGCAAAGGGCCGCCAACATGGCCGGCAAGTATGGCCTTGTTTGTGGTTGTATCCCTCCCATTTTGGACAATTTGGCCATTATGGCGGTATTGACCTCTTGAACCACCCTGAACCAAATAAATTTTTTTGCGAACACACATGTATGCAATTCATCAGTGTTCTGCAGGCTAAAAACACGAAAATAACCCAAACATGTAAATTTTGTGCATGCTTGAACACGCATTATTTATCCCGGTGTTTTCCTAGTGACCGTTGCAATCTGCCCCCTGTCGCAACCTTCCCCTCTTCTGTCAATTGATTGTACCTCCAGTAGTGCAAGATTTCATCAACAACAGGAGGTAACAAGTGATGTGCACCGCCATCAAAAAAGCCTTGCGCAGCAATTCCTTGCAGAAGAAACATGTCGAAGTAAGTGTGCCGGCGCATTTGCGATAAGCATGTCTACTCGCGAGGGAGATGGAAACATCCCCGGCAGGTCCTCAAAGGCCGGTTTCACTTCCAACTTCAATCTCTTCCACCTTCATCGACTACAGCTCATAGCTGCGCCACAAGGGCCATCTACCATTTGTTAGTGTTGCAGCTTGCGGGATGGTTGCTTGCATGTACAGTCATTTCAGATCTTTATCTATGTCTTGACACAGCCATCAAACCCAAAGAAGCTTTGCCGCAATTTCCCAAACGTATGAGGAGATGCACTGGAGACTCACAAACCAGCACAACACGCCCAGGCAGGTGCGTACACACCAAACACATAGACAGGACCGTTGTGCCCTTTTGCTAGTTACTTCTGTACTTTCATTCGAACCAAATAGACATTGGATGTGATGGGTGTGAGCAAAAGTGCAACGTACCAATCGTACGTTTTGCAAAACTATATTGCCCAGGATTTTTTGGCACAAAGATTGCCATGACAGACTGTGCGTGATACTATTTGCGCCCGTGCCCAGTTTGGTGAGGATTGTCCGATACCTATCATTTCCAGACATGAAAGTCATGGAAGGGTCATGAAGGTCATGGAGGGTAGTAGGGAACTAAACCCTAAACATCTACTTCCTCCATCCGGAATTAAATGAAACCGTTTGCTTGAGAGGCCGCATTTATATCACTCATTTGCCCATTTTCCTTCATAATTGTAGTAGAGCATCCTCCAGATGCTTAGTAAGTGCCGCCAAATTTTTATAGATAACGGGTGAATAATGGTCACATGGCTGTACTTTGAACGGTTGTGACTGCAGCCAAGAGCTTGAATCTTCTCAAGGTCTCGCTGAACACCCCCACAAACGGAGGCCCTAACCGGGTCGCCTTGCGACTAACGGTGCATAGCGCAGGTTGGATATATGCAGCCACCGTCATGGCTGCGCGTTGGAGACGTTCCAAGCAAACAGGACAGACGGCGGAACCGAGTTCTTCACAGCTTGATCATCGATTGCGACCGTGGTTTTGATGGGGCAGCGAGGATTTCAGCTCCGGATCGGAGATGCAGAAAACGGCGAACTGCACAGTCACCTCGTTTTCAGAAAGGGCCGGCCCCATGGACATGGCCGCTATGCGTGCTGAGACTACCACGAAAGCTTGGAAGAATCTGATCGCCATCTCGCTGCATGGCAGTCAAAAGGTTGCTAGACCTGCCTATACTGTGCACATGCCGGAAGGGCACTTTGAGCTCCGTTTACGTCGCTTTGAAAGTGACCTTCGCCGCGGATTCTCTTGGGCGCCGTCGGAACACGCAATAGATACCATAGATACACATCGCTAGCAAAGAAAGGACCAAATAACACTTTTTTGAACACATATATATGCATTTCATGAATGTTCTGCATGCTGAAAACACAAAATCAACCCAACCAGCAAACTTCGTACACAATTGGACACATATCATTTGTTCCTTTTGTTTCTAATGCTTGAGGCCTCCGATTGCCTATCCACACCCTTAGGCCTAGGTTTTGATGGGTTTGATGCCTGTTTGAGTGGTGGTGCTCCCTATGCTAGGCCAGCCATCAATGGGAGATCTGTGCCAAGTAAAGAGTTTTTCATGCACATGGCTATCCTGCAGTTAGTGTTAAGACACCAAGATAACTATTGGCAATTGCCAATCCCAGACATGTTGGTGCGCCGCCGTGGACGCTACCACGGATTGCCAGCGAGCACTGATGGTGATGGGCAGAGCTAGTCGCCGCTTCTGCCCATCTCCCTTCATGAAGAATGTCGATCTCTGGGCTAAAGCCCGACCAACGAGGGAATCCTACATTTCTGATATCGCGACGGCCATCAAAAGGGGTATCACTCGTGCACGGGGTTTTCCTAGATCCAGGGGGCCAATTTGGGTGGCTCACCGAATTTTCAAATTTGGGGCCAGAGTCGTGTGGCTTCAAAGTATTGCTCAGTGCATGAATCTTATTTTTTCCCAATGAATTTTCTATGGCATTGAATAAACATAGAATGGATGATATGCTTCAATTTTCAAAGAAAAGACGAAGCATGTGATGCAAATGTCGCCAGTCAGCAGACTGTTTCATTTGCTTCCGGAAATAGGAAAAAAAATGCAAAAATATAAACCGAGGAATCTGAAAATTGGTGAGAGAGTGACCTTGTAAGCTTTTACCTTAAATGGATAACGAGTTAAGAGTTCTATAACAGAGGTGGCATCCTGTGGAGGTTCCAGTGGCAAACAAGCATTTGCTCAAAAATATTAAGGGCCTACTTGTGCCTGAGAAAATCAAACAACATAGAACTACCCAATCTAGGCAGAGGCACCCTTTTGTTAAGAATTCTTTTCTAATGCCAAGGATGTGGCATGTTTCACAGAGCTTGAATGAAGCTTTTCGTGTCAATGCCAACATGGACTGTGGCAGACATATGCCGCAGAGGGGCCGAGTGGACTAGCTTGGGTTTTAATACACCCTAGTATTTTCTAGCTTGTGTATACAAGGAGACTATTGTGAACCTATGCCCCAAAGGGCCGGGTGGACTAACATGGATATAAATGCCCCCTAATATACGAATTAAATGGCAATGATGACCTCCGGTGGCACGAGGCGGCACAGACCCGGCCAGCTGTGATCCCGGATTGAAATCCGGCGTGTGGCAACTCTTCACCCTACGAGAATTTCTTGCAGCAGAGGGTTTGTGGAACTATTGTGTAATCGCTTTGATGATAGTGTATGGATGAATTAATTCATTCCGTACCTTGTTCATTCGTCCATGCACTCACTCACCTGCTTGCTCTATCATGCATTTACATATCTACCATTCATTCATTCATTTGTTGGCTCCACGAATGAATTAGAGTGCTCAAGTTGTAGCCGGAACTCATCACTACGGGCAAGATTCCCAACTGGGAGCATCATGCTGAACATGATGTTCAGATCTTAAATCACTGGAGAAAAAGAAGAAGAGGAGAAGCCCCGGAGCCATGACTTCAGTTGAATGCTGCATTAAATATTTCCTGAACCATCACAGAACATTCCAATTGTTTAATCTAAAGTTCATAATAAGTTTCATGCCTTGGGAAGTGCGAATTGGGTACAAGAAGCGCAAATCCGGAAGGCTAGCCCGAACCGTTTCACCACCGACTTTCGGATACACAGACGCGTTGTTCGATATCTGTACAGTGCACAGCTGCGATTACGCCTTCAAATGTTAAATAGTTTGAGCAGGATATGTTTGCCTCCATATCCATATAGAAGCAATTTTTTGGACAGGCATTGAACCAGGTTCCTTGCACACGGAAAAGCATTATGCTTGAAGTATCGTTTTGGGAGCAAGCCTGCTAAGCAGTTAACCCACACAAGTGCTTGCCGTATTACAGGGCGCAATGTACAGGCATTGCCGTATGTTGGTTAGATCCCAAAGTTTGTGCCCAGACAACCACCATCCCCGCCAAAACATCCCGCATTGACGCTAATCATACAGTATTGTCGACGTATTTCGGCCGACTGATGATACATCCACTGTGGGTATCACCGCGTTGTGGTCAACGGTGGCGTTGGCCAAAGCGTGTTTGGCTGTTAAGTTACCTTCTTCAAGAAGGGCACGTTGTCCGTTTGCAAACCCCCCTTGTGAGTGCCAGGTGAGGCCTGTCTGACGGCAATCACCTGCTCTCAACCGATTCACCTCTGCGGACACGTTTCTCGACGTCGATAAAAGGCTGTTCGGAGCATATCATGAGCGCTATCAGCTGAACGCGGTCCCTGTGGACCGAGGGTCAGCGGTCCAAACTCGAAGGGAAGGTGGGAGGAGGGGGCAACCCTGGAACAACGTAGATGATGCGCTGGCCATCCGCCCTTGTCGCGACCAAACTATTGTAAAGACAATGAAACTAGTAAAGCGGGAGGCCGCCTCGTACAGTTCCAGGTGCCTATCGCAGGCCACTGGAGCGGTCCGTCGTGCCGCTCCAAGGCTTCGACAGGAACGAAGCGCCCTGATCGTTCCTCGCACCGAGATGTTTCCACATTGCCGAATGTGGGGGTCAAAGTTGCTGGTCGGTGGGGCCATCTGGCCATGTTTGATCGTTGCGCTGGCTCTGACGTCAGGCTGCGGTTTGGAATGGGGACGCTGCCCTCTGCAGCGTGCCGTTTCAATCGTGTGTGAGGTGCCGTTAGGATCCACCGCAGTGAAGCTGAATTCTGGCAAGGACAAGGTGAAGAGGCCACGATAGAATATGCAGAACCGTGCTCAATATCTCACTGCTTGGATTGGAACCAAGAGACAAGCAAACTTTTGCTCTTGCATAGTAATCAATGCTATTATGTCTTGGTATATAATTTGCTGTTTTCAGCAATTGGGCTTAGCACTCGTGCCAAAAAAGAGGTTTCACTGGTTCACTCCAACCTGGTTCACTCCAGGCAGGGGCCAAACTGATCAAAAATGGACTTGATTCTGGCCAAATGCCAAACTGCCGCAATAAACAATTCGGAAGACTGCAGTAAAGGCATCTTATAGTTGAATGGAATTTGTTGTGCCTACTTGTATTTGTCGTGGTCATCATCTATTTGGCCTACTTATTGTGCATTCAGTGATATTAGCAGCAGTCATTGTTAGTGATGTCAGCGATATTCAAGTCGAGGCGGGATCCAGTGGATGCCAACTGCCGATGCATGAAATGGGGACACTTGCACACATGCAGTTTGTGTGCACTTCCGTGTCCACTTGTGAATCTGCAGTACTTTTATGTCACTGAATTGTTGCCTTCAACTGATGAGTAATCAACTGATGGATTTCTAGATGAACGGCCTCTGAGGACTGTGTAATACAGTACGTGTGAGCAAACTGCTTCCCCATCCTGATGTAAAATGTGTTCTGAGCAAATTCTGTACACTGATTTGGGTTCTAATGCCAGTTCCTTGACATCCCACGACTTTGGAGCAATTTTATGCATTGCAGGCCTGGAATGGGGAGCTTTCTCACAACCCGTTCGTCTGTACTCTTCTTCCTAATTGTACTCTGGCCATCTCTCTGCTCAACCCAACCGGATAGCATTGATGCCTGCGGTGCCAGGGACGTTGATGAAGCATATTGCACCTCTGCAGAATGTGGTAAATACAATGCTGGATTTAGAATGACCCTGTCAGGGTAGTTGATTGATCATTGCCATTTGAACAAGGATTTGTAGTTCAGGACACATCTTGCACATGCTCATTTTGCAAGAATCTGCAACAGCAGTGGACTCATCACTGCCTCACAATGTAGTCCAGCATGTTTTATATTTGAAGAATTAGAGATGGCAGTGGCCCATTTGTCCAATGGTCATGTTGGGACAGCTGTGCCCAGCTGCTGCCATGGAGATAGGGCTCGTGTTCTGTGCATATGTGCCATTGTCATGCAAGCGATCACGTGGCAAGTTAAACTGTGCACAGAGAACAAGGGCAGAAAAGAATGATGTAATGGTCCTGTTGATGTTCCTCTCTACCATGAATGCTACAATGCATGGAGCTACTGCTTGCATGGACTGTGCACCACAGGCCCAGAAAGAACAAATGAATATAACAAATAATTAGCATGTATTGCCAGTGTCTGCTGCTGAAACAGCTGTTGCAATGTAGTTTCACTTTTGTGCTTTGTTACCGTTTGGCAGGCATTGAGACAGAACCAAAATCTACCCCAGAGGGATTGGTTCTGGTGAGTCACCTGTCCTCAAACGGTCTTAAGTCCTCAAACGTTGAAACATCAGGCAGAAAAGCATTACTTGGTTCAGAAAGATAATAGCTGCAGCTTGACTTCTTCATAGGCATTGGCAAGCTACCTGTGAATGTCATTGTACGCCACTGCAGTCCAATTCTTTGTGCACTTAGGAACAAAGTATTGAAGTTCATGGCATGTTGATCAATGTCCTCAAGGAGATGTTTCATTCTGTACCAGTTGCTTCAGCAGTTAATAGCAATTGACATCTAGAACTGTATTTCATGGTTGTCAAACGTAAGAAATCATTGGCACTGTTGATGGTGCAATGGGGTGGTTATGCCATGCTTGCCATAAATTGAAGGGCAGACCCATAAATTTTGTGAACAGCATTCACCAAAATACCATGGCAAACAAGGTCCTACAACGTTGTAGGCGATGACCATATTGAAAGATCCGAGCTGTGGTCGCTGAAGTGTGGACAGGTGTTAGTTTGCACACAATCTAGTTGCATAATGTGAAAAGAGGCCAGAAACACCATGGGGAACGACCGTTGGAACTAGGCACAAGAATGAAATGAAAAAAAACAATGAGATCCGTAGCATGTACATTCCATACAAATGGGAGGAATGATATTCAACAGTTGTAATTTCCAGTGGTGCTCACAAGAAGGAAAGACACTGGAAATATGGCGAGGCCACTCCTCTTCATGCGATCATTGTCTGATTCTGTTATGCTGAGAATCAAACAATCCACAGAAATCAACATGAGCAAGAAAGAAGCTCAAACCACATCTGTCCCAAAGATTGTTCTATTTGTGTGACCAGGAATATTCCAGGATGTTGCCATCTTCTGGGGGTGTTCACAGCTACTGTAATGGCCACAATATGTTTTTCGAAGATGCACTATGTATTCGTGCTGTCCAATGATGTGGGCCATCCTCTGTGACGAGCTAGATAACCCAGGCGCCACAGCGTGCAAACGCCATGGCTCCAGCCTGTGCTCATCTAACAGAAGTGATAATGTGTATCAATATAAGGTTTGGTGTTGAGAGAGGGTGAGAAAAAGAACAAGGAGGAAAGGGGTTTTGGGATGTTGGGATATAGGGATCGGATGTCGGCTTGCATTTGCTGTGAATATGAGGAGAAGACTGCAGTCTGACCCCTTAAACAAGATTATGACTATCTGTGAAGTGTCACGGAAGATGTGCTCCACAACCACTGATGACATGGATTGCACCAGATTTCATCATTGAGTGTAGTTTCTGTTGTTTGTCGTGTATGTAGGGCAGCAATGATGCTGAGCGTGGGCGATTTCCCTACATGGTCACTGTGAAAACCACGCATGCACGAATCCACAAATGTGGGGGAGTTCTAATTGCCCCAAGGCTTGTGCTGACTGCTGCACACTGTGCCAGGGAAACTGGCCCGAATCCTATTGTTCACATTGGCGCTTATGATGTGAATGATGGCATTAATATTGCTGAGGCACCACCAGGTGTTGAGGTACGATGGAATAGGCGAGAATCGATTTTAGTGATCATTGGGCTCTGTATGGATGTGTATCCAAGGTTTTTGGAAGGCAGTTTTGAATGGAGGGTGCCTGGTGCTAGGATATGATGAGCACGTCTTTGGTTCTTGGCTACCAACTGTGCATGGCTGTGGCATATGTCCTCAATGTTGAACACTTACTGAATGTCCTAATAGACAAATTATTAAATGCATACATGCTTTTATCTATATCATGTTTAATTGATTTTGGAAGGGGTATTGCATGATAGGTACACCATACATTATCGTGTCTCCAAAGTCCTGAAGTCTTGGAAGGTACTGGTTTTATCGCATTTGGTGCCTTTCCACATGTGAACATTTTGGGAAGTTCAAGATGGTCATGTCCAGCAATCCCTAAAAAAATCAAGGGATGTGGAATTCTATCAGGATCAAATTGTTGCCGTTGTCAGCAGCACTGATGTTGTTATGTTGTGTGCTTGCTATTTCAAGTATTGCTTGAGAATTCTCATGAATTCGATGACTTCAACTTGTGTGTACGTGCTTCGGCACATCACTTTATCAGCATAGGCGATCATGCTGCATCATGATAAGAAACGAGGTTGAGTGCAGTTGCTATGCCAGTAACTGCTAATGCCTGATCTTGTGCTTGTATTGCTGTGCGTTTAAAAGGATCATGCAAAGTACCACCCATAGGCTTGGTAAGTACCGTGCTGACAGATGGTTGTGTTTTTTTTCAAATTCCGGATTGTCAGTACTCAATTGTCATAGGCAATTCTTTTCTCAGTATGCATCGACTGCAGAACAGAATCAGGAAAGTGCCACTGGTGCAAAATGTCAGAAAAGGAAATTCACTGTTTATAGTGTCCTTCTTGGTGCCACTACATCCATTTTTGTAACAATTTGGATGCACGAGTAGCAGCAGTGCTGTATAGACATGGGGAAAAGGATCCTGTCAGCTGTCGTGCATAGACGTAGACCCATATTGATCAGCCGTGCTGTTAATACGGTGGCTAAATTCAGGGCTCACAGGCGATTCTGCTGCCTGCTTTGCTTTGTATGGCTGTTGTGTTGGACAGGCTTGGTATTTACGCCATAAACGCAGAACATATTTACGTTTATACAACCCCTTGTAGAGAAGGGCAGTACGTACAGCCTTAGGGAGTCCGGGGAGTGGCAGCCAGTCGCGCTGGAATGGGCAGAAAACGAACTTTGTTCCACACCATGGTGGCCCTTGCCAAGTGCACGATCGATGCTGTGTTGCGGGTGTTCCAGGGGGTGGAGGACTAATCATTGTACACGACTTTTATCACGTAGCAACTTTTATTGTGTAGACCGGGTGTCACAACGAGCCGTAAAACGTAAATAGAGCCGTAATAATTGTACCTTTCGCAAATTTACGTTTTTGCACGTGGAAATGTAAACGTAAATAACAAGCCTGGTGTTGGAGAACCACTGTGCAAGATACATCGAAATTGGCCCAATATTTCACCCTCCAGAAATAGCATGAACTCTGGGAACAAATAAAAATTTGATCGCCACCACAATTGGTCCTCACTGGCATTCTTGTGTTCATTTGTATATGTGCAATACTCCACCATCATGTAGATGATAGTGACCAACAGCAGCAAATTCCATGGGCAGGTGAAGTTGGTGAAGAGAACAGTTCATGAGGCACCATAAATGTCTGGACTCTATAACAATATAAGTTATACTCTTGCATGTTGTGCGAATTGCAGAAAGCACGAATTTATAATGCACAAGATTTTTTAAGCGTACCACGTTTGCCTTGTCATTTTGCAAAACATTTTCTAACCAAAAATCGTCAACCTTTGCTTCAGGTTACAAGAGTGGAGAGAATGTGCTTTCCCCCAGCCTGGAACGGAAACGAGACTGATGGACATGACATAGCCTTGGGAATACTCCAAAAGGAAATTAAGAATGTGGCAATTCCAAGCCTTCCGCATGAAAACAACAGCTATGGGCACAACACAATAGTGTCTGTGCTTGGATGGGGCCTTCACGACTATCACACTGATGGCATGGAAGGCACCCGGTTTCCGAGCTCTCTGCGCATTGCAATGGATATTGCAATTCTGGATCATGCATTCTGTCCAGAAAACGTGAAGGGATATCTCAAGAGGCATATGATTTGTGGCTTCTCATATAGCCAAAATGTGTGCCAAGGTGAGAAGACTATTCCCCCTATTTAGATCCAAGGAATCTGGGCTTTGCTGGGCAATTGTTATCTACAGACAGATTTTCGGAGCTATCGAGATTCCCAGTGCCACGTATTTGTTGATTTGCACACTGTTTGTGGATGTCAATCTAAGAAAGCAAACTTGTATGTATCAGGTGATTCTGGAGGGCCACTCCTAATTGTGGATGCAGGCAATGGCAGCTACTCAAGTGGCAACCCTGAATTGGATGAAATTATTGGAGTCATTTCCTTCGGAGATAAGTGCGATATTGGGCTGCAGATGCGTGATCGAGCAGCCGTCTATACATCCGTGGTCAGCTTTCTACCTTGGATAAGAGACACCATTTCAGCAGGGAATAAGGTACACTACTTGAGTTGTGCTCCTCTGTTGTACGCAACTGCTTTTGCTCCATGATACTTTCTGACATTTGATTGCCAACCCTTTCTGCAGTGCCTCAATTCATCCAAACAGGAACAGCCAGCAAGAGGAAGAGAGTCAGCTCAAGCAAGAGAATCGGTGAGCTTATTTCTTGCTTTAAGGTGTCAAAAGTCATGAAAACCAGACGATATTTTCATGTCACGTGGAATTTTCTTCTTTATACATTAAGCGTTCGCGATGAGCAGTCACCTACAGATTTCCCTGTTGTTTCTGGACATCAGTCAATAATGCAAGCTCGCGGCCATTGTAACTTGTACCAGCTTAAAATTTTTCCAATTTTTGGTGATCTATCAATAAAGGAAAATACATGTTGCTCGTGCAGCCACGCTCGCTTGAGTGGTGCATATGCACACACTTTGCTGCCGTGTGGGCCGAATTGGAAGTTTTCTACAGTTGTTTCTAGTCACTAGAATAGCACCGACCTTACTGAGGAACTACCAGACCCCCAATTGTCGACCCGTCAATCCCTCAAGATCACGCAGGAGCCTCATTGCGGGTGGCATTCGCGTGTACTCTGCACTGTGATAGCCGAATTTGCTAATCACTGGTAGCCTGCCGAAATGTGGCACTTTAGCCCCCACCCCCAACCCACCCCAACCCCAACCCCAACCACTTTTTTGCAAGCGAGTGCCAAAGGTGCACTCCAAGGCGCCCACACAAAGGATGCCTAAACACCTTGCTAAATTGAAAGGTCGCTGCGATCAGGCCATTGGGTCGATCGCCACAAATATGACCTTACCCGGCCCCCTTCCTCAATTGCACTCACTTCCAATAAGCCACAATGCTATAGTGAGGGCGCAAAGCATTTTGGAAGTGAGAGGTCATGGTTATCATCATCCTTCTCGACATCGAGGTGCGGAAGTCATGGCGTTTGGACTGTTCATTTTGTGTGTGTGCCACAACTTGCAAAGAGCTTTGGAGATATCTATGATAAGTTATGAAGCAACAGGGGCATCGCGTCATCACATCAACAGTTACAACGGTCAACTGTGACAAGCAATCTAATTCCAACTTATATGGCTCACTTTGCTAGGCAGATCTGTCTAAAACAAAAGCTTCGAGCTAGTACTGTATGAACACAAGATTTCAACAATAGCGTGCTTCGAGCAATGCATCATGCTAACAATGACAAGTTATAAGTTCACAAAGGTATGTTGTCCTTCCTTTTGTTATGTATAAATCGAGAGCTCAACTTTTCATTAATGCCTTAAATCAACACCTTTCAGGGGCATCACTAGTCATTGGCATGTGTCTCCTGCATGGTTAATATCATTCTCTAAATGTGAATTAGTCGCAAATTGCAGTGCCTGACTTAGATTTGTGTCGCTTTCACAAACATTGCTGGTTGCATTGAAAGTCATCGATGTGTTTCTCAACTTGTGGCGTTTGCATGCAGCAGCGATACTATCATCAAGGTAACAACATGGCTCCTGGGGCAGATTTCGCAATCTAGTTGTTTTAACACTGTCAAGCTCCACATGCGGTACAACATTGTCCTTGCTGAGAGGCACTTTAATGTTCACAAATCTTAAAATTGAGTTCACGAATTGTTACCTGCATATATGAGATCCTTGGAGTACACTTACATTCAATGACTTGATGGTGATTTGCTATTTCACAGAATCTGGTCGCTGCAGTGGCTGTGGCTGTGATTGTGGCTGTGATTGTATATATTGCTCAAAGTCTTTATCGGCGGCATATGGTAGGTGCTCTGTGAACATTTTTCCTTCCCTAAAACAGCAACGATTTGTGAGGCCGACAACTTGTGTGAGCTTTCAATGTGAGTTTTTGCTGTCAGTTTCTACCACCACGCGCTCAAATTGAAACAAGGCAGTGATAGTGTGGAAATGTGGCAATGTTGTGAAAGGTATCTCACCGATGAGCGTGGCAAGTGGAAAACTTGTTTTCAGCACGTGTATTCAATATATAATCGACCTTCACTATATGGTAATCCTTAGAGATGCTGCACTTCTTGTTTACCTAAAGCATCCATGGAAATGTTGTTGCGTACTGTGAAATTGCCAACGTTGTGTGTTTCTCTCCTCCCCATTCCCATGTTAGTGTGGATCCAACTATGTTTCCTGTTTTTCACTCTAGATCTAGAACTGTTTGCATGTGTAGTTGCAATTCAAATGCCAGCGCGGTGTGCTGAGCTGAGATGCAGACTAGAGCAGTGCTTGCAAACGCATGGAGGGAAGCCACCATTGTTGCGAGTAATCACTGCAATGTCGAGTGGATCTGTAAATATCAACAACACAGATGATTCTATGTCTAATTTGTGTCTCTTGGTGGATTCCTCTGGGAGCTGAAATCGCACAAATGATTCGTTGCCCTACAGTGCTGCTGACTTCAGCTCCTCGTTTTGCGATCATTTCTGCTTTTCCGTACTTTTGTGCTGGAGATTGACACATTGGAATGTTGTACATGTACATGAGGTGATTGTGCCGAAAGAAATGCCAAATGATCATCCTACCGAGCTAATTTCCAAGGTGGGATTTCTCTTTTCGCCTGGTATAAGAATTCATAGGCGTATATGAGACCTACCGTGAATAAACAGGCAAAACGACTGGCTTCGTCAGCTTGCTGCGCTTCTGCCTCGCTTTTGCATCCTTTTGTCTTGTGAATCGGCAGGAGAAAGAAATCAATCTGCACTTGCAAGCGCTGCACATTTTTCGATCTCCAACTTTCAATGTGCCACTATCCGTTATTTCACTGTCGCCGATTCAGCAGGAAGATGAAAGCGATTATTTGGAAGCTGCCAAACATGGCTATAAAGACGGAGTTCGACACGTCCTCAGTTTGGGTGTTCACCCAGATGCCATCCGTACGCAGGTAAGGATCTGCTTCCGACAAGGTACTCTGTCAGGTCAGCAGACAATAGCAATGTGATCAAATATTTTGTACAAAGTCGAGTCTTTGCAATATCCTGTAAGTACTAGATCTTGCATGCCAAATAGTTGTTTGTGTTCACGCAATTATGAAGCAGTGCACGCACAATAAATGCACATTTATTGCTATGAGAATACCTAAAGTATACAAGATATTGAACATGTAAGAATGGCATTGTGTTAATACAAATATGCAAAAGGGTGATTGCAACGAATCGGGAATAGCCAAGAAGCTGATGAGCACGATATGACATTGCCGCCTCCGTTCCAAAGGTCTAGTCGCTTAAAGCAACACAAAAGAAAGATCAGGATGTATGAGTCAGAAGATTTTCACACAGAGAACTCAGCGCGCAACACCCATTACTCTCTGTTGAGATCTTGAACATTACAAACAGCACTATTGTTGCTGAGATATGCCAGGATGGTCTCAGTGTCCGTCCACAACTGTGCGAATGGACTGGCCCCCCATGAATTAGTGGACAGACACCAGCTAATTCACAGCAAGAGACAGATGAATGGACACACCTACAGGCAACGCGAAAATTCGACATATTGGTCATGTCACATGTCTCTGCTGAACTCAGATAGTCAGACAGCATTCCATTGCTGGCGGTCTACGCTGACCTCACATTGATCGGCAAAGAACCCCGCCCCACAACATCAAGGAACGAAAATGTACATATATGTACCTATATATACCTATATATGTACCTATATATACCTATATGAACATATATAGGTTCACAGACAAACACACTAAGGAGAGAACCCTGATGGGTGTCCATACCCACATCTCTGCCATCCGTCCATTTGCCCAGTCGACGCTTCTATCAAGTGCCCAGCCGCTCTCGCAAACTGTCCTAGACGAGAACCCAAAACTCTGGCAAGCCAGCCCAGGCCCCCTTTCCGCTGCGGTGCAACGCCCCTTAGCAAGACCTCCCGTCATATATATAGCACCTTGCCTGTTAATTGCAGACTGCCCGTCCATCTGCAATCAGCATGATGCTATTTCGGGGACAAACGGTCTTAGTATCTGCAAGTTAGCTAATTGTGGATATGGATTGATGGTCCCACCTCCGTCGGTTAATTGCACATGGTCGGCCTGTATGGGCAATGTGGAGACCGCCTCGCGGTAATACATGTTAAGTGTAGCAAGACAATATTCGCCCTCCATGATATGGGCATAAGGGGTGCATAGCAGATTAGTACAACGCTCACAAATATCTAAATTGCAAGCATATTTCTGCTGAAAGTGAATCACAACGCTGTGGACGTGCTGTGAAGGTTTCTGTATCTAGCAAACGCAACTCATAAATATTCGGATTTTATGGGCGCAATACGTCACGCTGTATAAATTTCAGTGATTTGCATCTTTTCCGCTTTCTAAGCAGAACCTTTACCAGTATCATGGCTATCGAAGATGTTCCTCAAGTTTTGAGGAAATCTTCACCGGGAGTGAAATACCAGGATTCTGGATTTCGTGCTCACAAATCGCCAAACAATTTCGACAGGCGGTCTGGCCATTGTGGCACTTCTGAGGCAGAAGGTCTGCTGCAAGTCGTGCAACACAGACTGTTCTCAGCTACTTTGGTTGTTACACAGGAAGAAGAAACTGCGCTGATGCTGGCAGCCAACAGAGGCCATTGCGACGTTGTTGAGGTGCTGCTGCAGGCAGCTCCAGACACTGACAGGAAAGATAAGGTGACAGGCGACGGAAAACCACGATTTCTTTGTGCTTCATTGTGATTTCGATGCCGCTAATTCTATATCTAATAACATTTTTTCTAAATCTCGTGTGCTTCCTCATTTCTTCCGTTTCCTTTCTCACGTACGATCGCCTCATTGCAAAATGGTGTCTTGTGACTGTAAGCACCTTTGAAGCTGTATGGGATGCTGGATGGCATGCCCATGCAGTATTTCGGTTGGCATTTGCACCAAATTGGCGGGTATTTGACACTCAGCGTGCCTGTTTTGGGCAGTCTGGGTTCACGGCTCTATCAGCAACGTGCGCCGCAAAGTACAATCGTTGTGAAGCTGTCCGTCTTCT
>CAJHUC010002156.1:0-12673 GCA_905146915.1 Ostreobium quekettii
GAGGTTGGCGAGCCAACTGTGTAGGGAATCCAGCTCCAGCTGCTCCAGCTCCACTCACTCGTGACGGTACTCCACTCGGACCAGCTGATTGACCACGGGAAGATTGACCAGGCTGTACTGAAGTGCCTGCTGTCTGACTGATACCAGGAGGCAACAATGGTGCTGCAATTCCACTCGCAATTTCCAAGTTCTCCGGCGGTGCCGTAGTGGTTTGCACCATAGTACTTGGGACAGTTTGCACCATTGTCCCTAAGTACACGCTACTGGGAATTTGCTTGTTCCGAAATGCATCCCAGTCCACATTCTGATTCACCTTCCAGTTCACAGGATTCTCACTCCACGACACAGCACCGACGGGCAGCGAAGGAACTCCAAAACTCACACCTTGTGCCGTCTCGCAGCTCCCCGTTACGCCAGGGGTGCGTAACCCCTCGTAAAGCGTAACCTTTTCGCGAACAGGCCCCACGGGGGCGGCATCTCCCTCCGCGGCACCTGCATCCTCCGCGCCCGAGGCCACCGGCAACGGCGACCGACTCCGAACGGTCGAGGGCGGCATAGCCGGCCGAACGACGAGGCTGGACGTTGCCTCGGACATCCTGCGGTCCAGCGCCTCGATGGCGCGCTTGATGCCGCCGAGCTCGCCGGCCATGGAAGCCGTTTCTCGAGCATGGTTCGCAGCCATGCTTTCCACTCGTTCGGAAACCGTCTCTTGGGCGTTTTGCTGCGCTTGAACGGCGGCGCCGAGGTCGCCCAACACTCGCGCCGCTTGGCGCAAGCTTTCGTTCGCAATCGAAGCCTCCTCGGAGGCCTTTCCCATAGCATTGGCCAGCGCCTCCAACCGCGCATCGTGGCCTCCTTTCTCCGATTCCAATGCCACCAGCCGTTCGCGTACCTCTGAAACATCCTCCTGAGTCCTTGCGAACCGTCCGCCGTCGATCGCGCCCACTAGCTGCACCTCATCCGCCAACTTCTGGTTGGTTGCCGTAAAATGCTTCTCCGTTTCCGCGAGCCTCTTCCCCATCTGCTCCATTCTACGGTCCATCTCCGTGCCAATCCACTCTTCCGCTCGAAGCCAATCTCCTCGAACAGCAGCTTGCAATCTCCCGAGCTCATTCGCTTGCATTTCAGCTCTTTGCCTCACACCTTCCAGCCCGGCGCCAATCACCGAAATGGCCCCTTCCTGCGCGACCATTCTACCCTGCACTCCTTCCTGCAAGGCGCGCAACTCGCGGCCTTGCTGCAGCTGCTGCGCGGCCGATTGATTCGCCGCCAACTCGAGCTGCTGCCCGAGCGACTCGCCCATGCCGCGGAGAGCGGCATTCTGCTGCTGCCCGGCCGAATGGCTCCATTCTGCGACCGCAAAAAGGGTCGCTCTCCTCGCAGTAGCCGCGGCCACAGTCCCCACTTGGCGCAGCAATAGCTGCTCCGGTCGATCGTCTTCCTCGCCGTGCTGCAAAGCCGTCACTCCTCCACCGTTTCCATTCAGCTCCATGGGGGTCGGCCCGCCTCGATAGGGCACCAATTGCCCGGCCGATTGGTCCCCCGGATTCCCAGACTCCTGGCGAGGATCCCCACTCGCCATCCCGGCCGTCGGCCGGTGTGTTCTCGCCGCTCGAACGCTCCGCGCTCAGAAACCAATGATGCAGGGAGCTTCGTTGCTCCCGCGGGCGCACAGGTCGGATGAATCGGGGAGTTGGAATCCCCGGGCGGTTACTACATTTGTACATTATACAAGATTGTCTTTAATTGCTCCGTTCATTGTCCCATGTCCTTTGTAACCACCCCAGGGCCAGTTTACCCAACTCAGACCCATTTAGGGTAATCAAATACATCTAATTCATCTACAAAAGCAACCGTATCAAGAACCTCTTGAGTGACTTTCGGAAGGAAAAACGGCCAATTTCTGACCCGTTTTGAAAAGACCATGAACCGTAGGGGGTGTCCTTGAATGGACCTGAACTTTTGCAAAAGGTCCTAGGACCTTGACAGGACAAGTACTGGCAGGGTATAGGGGTCCATTGAGGCGTGATGGGACGTTGTGAGCGGCTGCTAACAATACTTTGTAGTTTTGCACCCGTACGGGAGACCAACTTTTTGGCAATTTGTATAATGTACCATATGTCGGACGTGACCGCGCCCTCCTACATCTGGTCCCCGCGGGTTACGCCTGCGCCCCACCTACGCCCGCTGTGCCCGGTCTGCTCAGCGCGCCGCAACACCCCAGCCTCCCCGACCTTGCAGGGACTGTCGGAAGCCCTCCCTCGCCATGGCCGGAGCATCCCCACATTCCGCAGGTGGGTCGAACGCGCTCGCGTTCGGTGCGGGCGGACCCTCCAGTTCCGCCATGCTCCATGGCGGAGCGGTGCTTTCTCTTCCTCCAGGGATATTTGTGGATCCGTGCACGCAGGGATGAAGGGGCCCGGGGGAGCCTTTGGTCGGCCTAGACGAAGCGGGCAAAGTTGTGCTCACGTGCCGCAATGGGCTCAATGGAGCGGAGGCATGGGCCATGGCCTCCGGCCCCGGAACGCCCCACTTTTGGCTCCATTCAGCTTTTGATGCCACGATGCAGTGGCGAGTGAGGAACGTGAACGGCCAAGTGTTTGCCATCCAAGCCTACTGGGTCGCGGCGATCCCCAACGTCCGGTTGGGCGATCGACTTCGGCGGAATGTCTTCGCCGCGAATTGGCGCGGCGAAGGAGCTTGGAGCATCTCCGAGCGAGATGCTTGGATGGCCGCCGAGCGCGACGGCCCGGACGGCCCACCCGCTCTGTTTGCGTGGGCCGGAGAGGGGCGTGTGGGTGGCCTCGCCGAGGGAGACGGGGGGCTGCCGCTGGGAATGGTGGAGCGCACCACCCGGGCGTACTGGAGGGTGGTCGCCGCGTCAAGATGGAAGAGTTATGTAACAGCTGAATGGGAGGTGGAGCTGCCAGGGCCGGAAGGAAGCTGGATGATGCAGGGGGTACACTTGAGGGCATGTATGTCGTACATGGGGGAAAATGAGGTAGAATGGGTTAGACAACTGGGGGACACTACCTACTACGGAACTGTGGGGTGTGATGGGTGTAATTGGGATGAGAAATGCATTAGATGTATTTTTTGTTGAATAGGGGGATTCCCCCTAATTTGATGTTTCAAGAACCTACAGCATTTAGTTCCTCGCAGCATGAATGGGAAGATGATGTACAGCAGTACATCTTGATGGGAGTGAAGCCAAGGGACACTGACGGCTGTTGATTCATGTTGTAGTGTTCAAAAGTGACTTTTTTTGGTTGAATTGTGTGACACTTTGGAAAGGGTCAACTTGGTGAAGGTTCGTGAGAAGTTCTGGGAGAGTGGACTGTTTGTAAAAGAGGTACTTGGTCTTTTTATTCAAGTGGTCTGTTGTGCTGTCCAAGGGTCACTATAGTGTAGTGCCTTTGGAGCTGACGGGGGTATTTAGGAGGAAGTGTTTGGGGTGTGGGTGTCCTCTCCTCTCTCTCTCCGCCCCCACCCCATCCGTTCTTGGCTCTAGCGGTCTGAACGGCTGGTGTTCAGTTGGGAACGGTCGTGCTGTGATTGTGTGGATGTTGAACGTGGTCGAAGGGGAGCGAATTTGTAACAAGCACGTTCATTTCTGTGTGCATTTGCCTCCTGACCCTCCGGGTCGATTGCCTCTTGGGTTGTGCACCGCTGCACATACCCACAGCTCATCGTCGAGCTTGTCTCCTGCCTCGTTGACCGACTGACCTGCGTGCGCTCTCGTTGGGCACTGATTCCGTCGACTCAACGGCTCGTCACCGTCGTCCGCTGTTCGGCGAGCGAGTGGAGCGCAGCGCCGGACCGCAAGGAACGAGCATCGACAACATTGGTTTGCGACATCTGGAGATTGATCAGTACGCTCGCTATACTGAGCTACTGAGCGAGGTGTGGAGTGTCGTTTCGCAGTCTGAGCGTGGTTTCTTGTGCCTCGTTTCGAACTGCTCGGCCCTTGTATGTTTCTCGTTGTATGTGAACGAATAAGGTGAAGTTGAATACGAAGTTCAGCACTGGGGTTGCGCCTCGCTTCGGTAGCGCTCGACATCAACCCCAGTGCCCTGTTGGGCTTGAATTTGCATGCTGTGGTGACTTCTTTGTCCTGTGAGCTCCTACGAGCTAAGTTATTGAGTGTGCAAGAGCAGAACGCTCAGAACTCCTGGGCGATTGACAGGGCTGTGATAGTGGCTGTATCCTTAGTGACTCTCATTGAGCGCATATGGCCGATCGTTGAATCATATTGCTGTTCCTGAGTGTAGACACCTTCCTGGCGGTGTTTGTCAGCTGTTTGTAACATCATGGCACTCGAACACAGTGCCAGCCCAAACTGGAGCCAGTGCGCCCACCCAACGTCGTCCTTAGCTAATCCCATTAATCACACAGACTGACCGTCATCTTGCTTGAAACTTGGTAGCATAGTCATCAATTGCATAGATTGCCTTACCGATGCCGTAGATTGTTGTAGCACGCATCACCACCTCTCTTGGGTCAGTTCTAGCTGATCACCTTTGATGGAAAGCTTGGCCGACATTGGCAAAGTCTTCCCATCTGGGAAGACGTCTGAGACGTACAGCATCTCACTGGATGCTCACGTTCGCTGCCCTGTCTGCCACTGTGAGTAATTCGGTAGCGGAACATCATTTGGCCCCGCAAAGCCAGTCACTTGTCCCGTGAGACCGTTGCTGCATCGCACCACCACCAGCGCTGCCGCCTCTCGCCATTTGCTCATTCCGCAAGCTGCAATCCCAAGCAGCCTTCGAGGCCTCCACCTGGCCAGTGGATCCATCGGCGACGATTCGCTATGAGTCGTAGCCATCATCGGTCCCACCGATTGCCATCGGTGCTCGCAGCCCCCCGATCCCGATTGCTGCAGTGGTCGATCGGTACAGATCCATCCTTCCGGCAGTGCTGCGTTGTCGTAAGTGGTTCCCCCGAGTGAGGACGCAGCTTCGCAAGCCAAGCGCGCTCTCGTCCAGAGGGGTGGCACCCGGAGCCCAGTGCGTCATGTCACTCCTTGGGATGTAGGACCTCTGTGGCGTCGGTATCGTGTCCCATACTCTGGCAGAATTGGGCGCACGTCAAGATACCCATACATCTTGCCGCATTGCTGTCTCCACATTCTCTTTTTATGCTGGAGTTCGTCCCTTTGTAGGAGGCTAAGCCCTTTCTTCACATTTTGTGGATTTGCGCCAATTCCTAGCCACTTTTTGAGGCTCACGGGTCGCCAGCTTGCCATAAATTTCATATCATATATTGGCGACCCGAACAACTGCATTTGCCAAACTGTGGCTGATACCTGAGAACGAGGTTTAGTAGATGAGCGACTCAGACCAATTGGGGCACTTCATATGCCATGGCTCCAAATGGCAACGGCCAAGAGACCACTGTTGTTAACCGGATTGATGCAGAAGCTGAGGTCCAAAAATACGCTTGAATGCCATGCAAGGCTTGTTGTTTTTTTGTGGTCGAGAGACTTGGGAAACCCTGGTTGCTCGCCCAGGATCCAATATCATTTCTCTGCCTCGTCAGCAGGAGTACAGCCGGCATCCAGCCGAAATCTGTGACGGCGCACAATACCTTCACCCCTTGGACATGGTCACAACACCGCCCACCAGCAGAGGCCATTTGCAGGTCAAGTACGACAGCGCCGCCCCTCGTCAACCAAGGGCACGGCCAGCACGGCATGGTGCACGGCACGTGCCAAGTTGTGCGCTGGGGACCCAGCAGCTGTGATGCAGGCGAAGGAACGGGTGGTTACAGGGTAATCATCACCACACCATCACTCCACACAAAGAATTAAGAATAATCGGTCTGCGGGTGGCCCCCATGCACCCCTAAGCAACAAGTGGGTGTGAAATCACCCACGCCCCGAACTCCGCCTCCACCCGTCTCTCCTCAGAGAAGCAGTGCACACCCTCTTATCCAGGCCCTCGTTGCTGCCCACTGGGCACAGACCCCCCAAACAGATGACCCACAAACACATCCCCACACATGGCACACACACACCTTGCGCGCGTACGCCACCCCTTTGTTTCAGCCGACTAGTCGTCGGGGCCCAACTAGAGCAATGGTACAAACGGAATTAATTTCCAACTCCAAGTATTCTCATCTGTTCGGATGCCCGGATTGTTCTACAGCCCAAATAATGTAAAGAAACAGGAATTAACGAATAGAAGTCCTCCAGCAAAGCACCGAGAGGAGGTGATCCTCCTCCCAGCCTAAGCTGCAGTTTATCCCTTACCAGCAAAGCACCACCATCCCCTGTTCCCACCCCCCAACCCTGCCCACCCAGCATGCCCACAACTTGATCTAACGCCACCCCCTCCCGTTCCCCCCTTCCCTCCCCAACATGCTGGCCTTTTGTTACCCACAACTCGTGTTAGCAAACCATCTTCCTATATGTTGGCCGCACCTCTGCGGCGGCCTCTTGCCATGGACACGCGAACGAGGGCCTCTGCCATGGGTGCCTTGAAGACGGGCTTTGAAAGGAAGTCGTCCATGCCTGCGGCCCTGTGGGCAGCCGACAAACAATATCAATCGCAAAGCTGGGCTGCGTGCTCCAATGAACAATCATACTCAAAAGACACCTTAGGACGCCTTGTGTGCCCCTTGCTACCAGCAACAACAACCAGTATTCGGTATCAACAAACAGCCTTTCCTATAACGTGAGCAGACACGACCACCTTGGTGTTGATGAGCCTTGCAAGGAATCTTGGTGAATCAATGCATGCAAATAGGCACATCATGGGGATTTCATTGAAAGCAGAGACATGTGCAAGCCCCAGCCACACCCTGCACAGACATCATGCCGCCAAGTTCATGTGCAGGGGACAGTGAAATGATGTTTTACGACCTGGCAACTGCCTGCAATCCTAACAACAGCAAACTGACGCCTACTGCTGTGGCACATCAATTTATGCTGCAATCCACAAATATCTCCAGCTTGCAACAGCAATTTTCCGGTGTCCACAGCACTGTAGTGCCAAGGCACCGCACAGCGTCTAATGATAAAGAAACATCACCAGCAAGAGATTTTTGCCACATCGCAGTTGGGCGTTCATTGTGCGATTCATAGCTTAGGCTGAGGTGGACAAAAATGGTCACATTATTGGGATAGCATTCACTGCCCATTCTCCAATTAGGAGGTTGAGTGTGCAGCACAAAGCCGCAGCATACTCAAGGGATGGCCTTTCATATCATCTTATCAAATGCAACAACGCCATACTTTGCAATTCGTGATCAATGCTCTGGAATCGGAAAAAGTAAAATATGGCAACATCATGCAAGCCCCACATCATGCTCTTCAGCGTTGAAACTCCATCCAATCTGAGGAACAGCGACAACAGACCAGTACTATGCTCCCACCTGCACTCCTCCCAATCCCTGCCAAGGGCGTTGGCAGTCATCGCGATGATGGGCACTCTGACGCCCTTCTTCCGTATCTCTTGTGTTGCCTTTATGCCACCCATCGTGGGCATCAACATATCCATCAGGACCACATCGAACGGAGCCTCCTGGGTGCCATTGGAGGTCAGCAAATTCACAGCGTCTTTCCCGTTGGACACCACCGTACAATTCATTCCCAAGGTCGTCAGCATTTTCCGAGTAACATTTTGACTGAGCACATCATCCTCAGCAAGCAAGACTCTGCGCCCCTGCAGACATCATCCACAAGTGGTCAGCCCTGCAACGACACAACAACCAACCAGGCCACCAAACACGGACCTGAACCAAATTGCTGTTCTCTACACCCGTCAAGTGCTGTACAGTTGCAAGCTGGCCTGGTGGTGTGCGGTTTGAAAGATTTCCCAATCGAATGCATTTCCTGTTAAAACATTGCCTTGCAACTGCAGTTTCAGGTAGGCACAAGCAGCTTCATCAGGGATTGTGTGCTTCCTGCTTGTGGGCACATTAGAGATTTGCAAGGGACAGAGGGATGATGACATTTAATGAACAGTCTCTGTTATTTGACAGCTGGATGTCATCTGCCAAAAACAAACACCAATGAAACATCTGTCGCGCAAAGAGCATTTCAAAGGGTGTCCTGTGGCGATCACGAGTGTCAGCTCGCTCAGGCAACATGTGCCGTGATTGCATCATCAATACACGCATCTTTATGCAGACTTCAAGAACCCAGTAAGATGATGCAGCAAGCAAAAATGCAACAATTCCTGCTACCAGCACCAATTGGGCATTTTGTAGATATGAGTACAAGAAACTAGCTGAAAGGGCTCTGCTTCTTGTCAGCAAAGCCTGACACAGTCTAGTAAGGGAAGGGCACTGATGTGTCATGTTCTGCTAACTGTGATCAACATGGATCCCTGACAACACCACCTGCAGCACAGATGTGTCCATCGACTTTCCCCTCTTCCGATCACCCCTGTGCGCTGGCACAAGAGGAGAGGGGCTGGGTGTGGTACCAGGCTTTGTGCGCTCAGGTGGTCGCCAGACACCGCCACCTGTTTGCAACAATGCCAGCTTCAGCACACATTCCCACCTCAGGCCTCGTTGCGGAACACCTGCCTGCAATTGAATGGGCCTGTTCTATTTCTAAATGCCAACACATTGTGTAGAGAGCACAAAAGAATAAACAGTACTGGCCATAAAAACCTGCAGCCTTTTATTTTGGCAACGAGCTTAAGTTTATTTCGCATGCATATATTATATATGCATTGGGACAGTTCTGTACACACTAAACGATGATCAAAACTGGCTTGCCATGTACTGGCAGGCTAGATAACAGAGCAGCTTCGATAACAATGCAGATTCCTAGAGCACCAAGTGTGAGAAGCCTGCACGTCCCATTCCCAGCGCTACACAATTACCCAATTTCATATCACGTCCTCAGCATGTCCAACAGCCAAAAACAGCCTATCAGTACCGCACGATGCACGAAAAGAAGATCGAAGCACGCAATCTCAACAGTATTTTCAAAGCTGTTCATTCCCAGTGCATGTTACTGACTATGTTCACCATGGCTGCCAAGGCGTCGGATGGACGCATGCTTTCTGTTGGCCTCGATCAATGGGATGGTGAACCAGAAGACCGAACCAGCATTCAACTTGGAGTAGGCACCGATCCGGCCACCCAGCACGTCCACCTGGGGGGCAAGAAATGGGGGATTAGAGGCCATTTGTTGAGGATGGCAGTGAGCAGAAGCATTGAAAGGCAGCACATTGTGCAAGGAAGGTGGCTGAGCAATGTTTGCCACCTTGCTGAGTGTGATGAACGCGAAAACTGGTGTTGTTCAAAGCTATGCAGCAAAACACAGTATGTGTCGCCTTTTGTTACATGCCTGCAATGTTTTTGATAGTGACAGATTCTAATCATCTGCAACAACCTCAGAACACGACCCCAGAAAAACAGAGGTGAGAAGAGAGGTTGGGGGCTAGGGTAGTGTGGGGGGGTGCGCTAGCCTCTGAAGCATTTGGTCACCTGCTTGGAACATATGCTGAGACCAAGTCCAGTCCCTGTCAGTGTCTTGGGATGACTCATTCCCACAGTGACATACTCCTGGAACAGGGACTTGAGCTCGTTCTTCGAAATGCCCATCCCTGAGTCCACAATCTCAAAGAGCAGCCACTCAGGGCACGCCCCCTCCTGGCCACCATTGCTGCCTGGCTGCTGCCCCTGAGCACCAGGGGCAACAACATGCTGCACCCTTCCTGAAGCCCAGGTGGCACCCACACGCTGTCCATCAATGCCCCCAGCACCACCCTCATCAATTTCTGAGGGAGACGGGGGCCCCTCTGCATGGCTTGCCCACACAGTGCCACTCCCAGCTGACTTCACACTGTCCCCATCGAACAAATCTGTCTCCCAATCAGGTTGGCTTGCGACTGCGGTGTAGTCAACAGATGGCCGGTCACGCATGAATTTTTTCACGAGGGACATGCCCTGGCTGGGCGGACCGCTCGTGTTGAGGCCCACAAGCCCATTGGAGGCACCTTGGAGGGAGCTGGGGGTGACCATAACATTCGAGTATTCTGGCCCTGGGGGCACTGCGTAGGGCCGGTCTATGACACTGACGTTGAGGTCTATGAACCCACGCCGTGTGCACTTGGCAGCGTTTGTGTACAGATTCAGTATGACGCCTCGCAACCTGCCTGGATCGGTGAGCACCACCTGGGAGCCACACATGCACACAGAAACTTAATCCTGCAACAGTGCAGTGGCAATACATATGACACATATTGGCAGGCCGAATTCGACCAAATCAAAATTCAGATCCGCTTCACAGGGTGATCCAGTAAACCACAGCCATCGATGCAACACAACAAGGCACCAACATCGCCTCGAGGGTTATTGGCCTGTGACACTGACACATGCGGAGACTTGGGAATCCAGAAGTAAAGTTATGCAGCAAGCCAGGTCCCAGCCTTACCTCTGGAACATTGTGCATCCTTGGCGTTGTCAAGTCGACCTCTGTGTTTGTTCCAATCATCGCCTGGATGATACTGTGCAGCTGCGAAAGCAGGGCTGGCAGATTGACCTCCGTCAATCCGATCTCCAGCTTTCTCCCTGCTTCCAGCTTGAAATAGTCCAAAAAGTTGGACACGGTGGACAGCAGGATGCTCCCACTAAGGCGAATAGTCTGAGCATGGTCTCGCTGCTCATCCTGAGGACACGACAGGACTTGTAAATCGCCACGGAAATTACAACGTCAACAGAAGCAATAAATGATTTACCAATGCAAGCACAACACCCACACTTTAATTCTGAATCAACACCTGAACCCTCCCACCCAGTCACATCATCAGACTAAAGTGGTGACAGTGGAACTGTCAGCACTTTACAATGCTTGATGATGTGCTGCCCATTCAGTAACAGTTGACACTCAACAGATACGCTTCTATGGCCATACGTTGCAAAAGGCACAACAAGATTGTGCATGTCCCCATCACTTGATTTGTGCACTACTGGGGAAGCCATGGCTGTGCGCATAGGACAGCAGGTCCTGAGCTAAGGCAAAGGTTATTTTCCAGATGTTGTGCCTCTCAGATTCAATGAACCCACACATACTACTCTCGCCACATGGAATCACTGTACAGATATTCAGACCTGTCGGCCTACAGGCCCAAAAGCATTGCATATTGTCACATGTGTTTTTTTGGTGTAGTGTGCTTTCCTCTGCACTCAGGGACCGCTATGGCATGTTTCAACCCAGACTGTTGATTGGTACCTACACAGCTGCTACACCAACACCAGCTACATTCTGAACTCCCAGTCTTGACTAAGCTGTAACAGGTAGTTTCGGTTATCCAGACACCCATATACCTGCAGCGGAGTATCAAGCAGCATCTCTGCTGATGCCAGGCAGCTGTTCAAAGGCGTGCGCACTTCATGGCACATCACCCGCATCAACTCTGATTTCTCTTCTATATCAGCTTTCTTCCTGGCAATTTGTTGATTGCGGCGGGCCACATGTGACTGGATGGCAGCCAGCTCGCCCTCTGCTTTGCGCCTTGCTTCCCGCCCTTCGATCTCCCGCTTCTGTGCAGCATTGGCCAGATGCTGGAAGGCAAACATTTGCCTGCAAAAAGCAGCCCTGCCTCAGCCCGCCGAACAGAGCTCGACAGTACAAAAGCAGGGTGCTTTGCCAATTGTTATGCAAGCACTCAAAGCAGAGCCATGCACAAACATTCAATGCACAACAGGGATGGGGGAAAGAACTGGACATTGTGGCAAAGGTTGGCTGTCATGCCAACAAACCATGAGCCCTTCAAGATCACAACAGGACATCCAGTGTCGTGGCCAGGCTGGAACTAACAGACCAGGCCTGTGAAACCCGTGCATATGGCCTGGCTGTGCCTGCCTCATACTGTCTTGCAAAGTGTGGGAAACTAGACAGACACGGTATACCATTTCACCAGGGGCATGGAGAAGCATACAAGATTTGCTGCAGTTTGCAGGACACTGTTCATAACTTTGAACTAAACCAAGCAAATGCTGCACTGTGTTTTGCTGCCAAACTCAGCAGCAAGTTGCCCATAAGAGGGCACCTTGCAGCACTGCATAATTTGGACACGTTACAACAGGCCAACAGTCCCAATATAGTAGTGACCGTTCACACTGGCCCCGCTGAGTGCATGTCTGCTGCTCTATGTTGCTTGTGTTGCTCCGGCTGGAATCTTGTGCATCATCTTTAACAGGGTGGAAAAGAGTATTCTGGAATCCTCCCTGAGCAGGGTTCTGTCCTGAAACAATTCCTGAGAAATTCTGTCTTGAGGAGTTCT
This sequence comes from Ostreobium quekettii, assembly GCA_905146915.1. Classification (NCBI taxonomy): domain Eukaryota; kingdom Viridiplantae; phylum Chlorophyta; class Ulvophyceae; order Bryopsidales; family Ostreobiaceae; genus Ostreobium; species Ostreobium quekettii. The sequence continues at coordinate 12,249 of CAJHUC010002156.1, forward strand.
TCCCAAGGAACTCAAGAGGATTTCCCCAAGGAATTCCTGAGGGATTTCCCCAGGAACTCGTAAGGAATTCCCCCATGTGCTCCTGAAGAATTTCCCAGGAATTCCTGATGGATAACTTAGAACTTCTTCCAAGTGTGCCAAAGGATTCTTTCCAAGGCATTCTCCAGTATTTCTTCCCAAGCAATTCTTCCCAAGGTGCCAGCTATACAACACACACCCCTGCTTCATACACCCACTCTTTTGCTTACAAACATTGTTGCTCAGGAGGGGATGCCAACCGCATGAAGTGTTTGTAAGAACCGACCCCTTCTGTTACAGATCATCTACCTACAGGCAAGCTCCTTACCTCCTGCAGTAATCTGTTTGATAGGACAGCATCATGCCGCAGCCCCAAGCCACCAGCAGGTGGGTTGCCGCACCTGGCG
>CAJHUC010002157.1:0-28972 GCA_905146915.1 Ostreobium quekettii
GGATCATTAATCAGTGCTGGCCACTCTAGCCATGCCTAGATGAAAATGGCATAAACGCTGGATCGTTGGGTTGCTCAATCGTTGCCTCGCTCAATTGCTAGATTGATCAATCGCTTCTCGATCAATCGTTGGCTTGCTGGGTGGCTGGGTCTATGGTACTTGCTGGCTCATAGGATCGCTAGATCGATGCTTACCATAAGATCGCTGATCAATGCTTGCCATTCCAGCCAGTCCACTGCTAAAATTGGCAAACTGGGGCACCACTTGCAAACCCTGTTACTGTCCCAGCCGCTTGGTGTGCGACTGCTACCATGTTTGGTGGCAGTGTGGCCGGTGGTGAGGCAGTGCGGGGGCAAAAATATGCCCCAGTTGCTGGCTCCCTAGCTGGCAGGGTCTGTGTTACTTGGTGGTTCATAGGATGGCTAGTCCAATGCTTGCTATAGGATCATTATTCACTCCAGGCCATTCCAGCCGTTCGAAGTTCGAACCTGAAAATGGCACACACGTCGAATCGCTGGCTCGCTCAATCGCTGGCTCGATCAACCGCTGCCTCGATCAACCGCTGCCTCGATCAACCGCTGCCTCACTCAACCGCTGCCTCGCTCAGCCGCTGCCTCGCTCAACCGCTGCCTCTCTCAACCGCTGCCTCTCTCAACCGCTGCCTCGCTCAATCGCTCGCTCGATCAATCGCTAGTTCGCTGGGTTGGTAGGCTGGCGGCATTGTGCACCAGCATGTGTACATATTATTGATATAACTATATGTAGCATAGAAATTACTATGTGTAGCTTATTTCCCAGCAGTGCATAGCAGGACATTCTCAACACGTGCACCGGTATGTGCAAAGAGTATAGACACAAAATATGTGTAGCATGGAGATTAGTATATACACAACATACAGATCAGTACATGTGACATGTTTTCCAATACTGAGCAGCCTGACATGTTGGGACACGTGCACCGGTATGTGCACAAAATATAGACAAAAATATACATATAGCATCAACATCAACATCAGCAGCATGTTGTCCAATATTGAGCAATCTGACACAATGAATTTGCCTACAAGTATATGCATATATTAGGCATAAATATATGTAGAATAAGCATCTATCTATCTATCTATCTATCTATCTATCTATCTATCTATCTATCTATCTATCTATCTATCTATCTATCTATCTATCTATCTATCTATCTATCTGTCTATATATCTATCTATCTATCTATCTATCTGTCTGTCTGTCTGTCTGTCTATCTGTCTGTCTATCTGTCTGTCTGTCTGTCTATCTGTCATCTGTCATCTGTCATCTGTCTGTCTGTCTGTCTGTCTGTCATCTGTCTGTCTGTCTATCTGTCTATCTATCTATCTATCTATCTATCTGTCTATCTATCTATCTATCTGTCTATCTATCTGTCATCTATCTGTCTATCTGTCTATCTGTATCTGTCATCTGTCTATCTGTCTATCATTTTATCTGTCTATGTATCTGTCTATCTATCTGTCTATCTGTCTATCATCTGTCTGTCTGTCTGTCTGTCTATCTGTCTGTCTCTGTCTGTCTGTCTGTCTATCTGTATCTTTTCTATATGCTCTGTATGTATATGTATGTAATTTATATGTAAGGTGTAGAGGTTCATATGTGAAATATGTTTTCCAATGGTGAGACATTAGAGTATATCAATATACTTCCTCCGTCCCATATTAATTGTCGTCTATGACTTTGAAACGTTGTTTCTCTATCGTGCCTGCATTATTTTGTAATGAAAATTTCCCTAAAGTTGTTTTTGGGAGGTTGGAGTGTACCATGAAAATTTCAAGTCGATCCATTAAGTTTTGAGGATTTGGCAGTACTTTGTAGGATGGGTCCTCTGGCCAGAAAAGGGTCGTTTCTGGACGTTGCGCCGAAAACAGCTGTTTTGGGCTGTTTTGAGGAGCACTCCTTCACGGCAGCGAAACAAACTCGTCCTTGCAAAACTATTCATGCTGTTCAGAGTGTAGGTCATTAGGGTGCTTGCAAAGAGGTATGGTGATAGAAAACGTGTTTCGAATGCATTGATCGTCGAACTCGCCGTGGCTCGCACCATTAATTTAGGCTTGATCTGGGGGATCGGAGTGACGTTTCGGACGCAAATTTTTTTGGTCAAGGCTTTTCGAGCTCTTTTCCCACTGTCAAAGCAAGTGAGGGAGGTCTCCCAATCCTTTTAACTAGGAGCCGGAGATGGTAATGGCTATCACCTCGATATGGCACGAACAATTAGTGAACTGGCAATTGCCACGGGAATGGCGACATGTCCTTGTTTCGGAACTTTAGAGGATTGGGTGCAAGGGGGATGGCCACAAAGGTGAATTTGGGTCTTCTAGAGTGATGGAGTCTTGCTAGGTTGCAATGGATTGTGTACCGCGCATAAGCATTTGGCATTGTATCCACAAACAATGGCAATTTTGGGGCTTCCAGCTTAGGGGCCCATGCAAGTCCCGATTCAAGCATCAACTAAGGCGAAATATCCAAGCAAGGCTACCAAAAAGCCTTAGAGCGATAGAACGCACTGATCCTAGGCTTCAAGGTTGTTTACATTGGCCTTTCCGCTCGTTGGAGGTCCGCCCATCGGAGATCGAGAAAACCGGCGATTTCTGGTATCGTCAACATTGTGACGATGGCTGCTTGAGACAAGGATAAAGTCATGTTTGAATGTGTTTGGCAAGTGCTATGCCACGTGCCGGACCCTATCCTTTGCCCCAAAGGTGGCAACCATTGGCGTTGCAACCCCTAGGCATGGGAGCGCCCCCAAACCAGGGGGGCTTGCAAGAACGCGGAAATTGAACGCGCATTTTTTGGACTGTGTCAAGGCAATTTTGGGGGCCAGCTCATAGGCCTGAGAACTAAATATTTTTTCTTGAAAATTCGAACTTAAGGGTTTTGAGACCCAATCTTTCCGATTCTGACCTCCATTTGTAATTTGGATGCAGTTTTCATGACGAGATTTCTCTCTCAAATAGACGACAATTAATATGGGACGGAGGAAGTATACAAAAGGTAAATTAAGTTTTCTATATTTCTTTATGATAGGGCGCTCCCATCGAAGACATCACCATGGCGGCAGAAATCGGAAATATAGATTCAAAGCCCTGAGACAGAAACGGGTTGTACAAAGAAAATTCTAGGGACATGGGTTGGGATGTCTACCACAGGAGGTAATGTTTAGGTTAAGAGAAGAAGGGTAGGGGAATAGTCCATTGGGGGAGGGGGAGTCAGACTCTGAATCAAGTGGGGACTTTGTGGGAGGGAAAGGGGGGGTAGGGGGTGGCAGAACAGGGGGTAATGGGGCTGAGGGGTTGAGGCGGGGATGGAGACATGAGGGGAGGCGCGTCAAGGGTAGAAGAAGGGGCTCCGTCAAGCTCTATGCCCACCCAAGCTCAACCGCGTTTGCTCGCACGCATAGACCTGGTCCATTGGCTCACAAGCAGCTCATATGCATTCAGAGAAGCAGGGTCAGATAGATTTCGAGAATCAGTAGAATATATGCACCAAGAGAGATGGCGCCATACTGTAGTTAGGCGCATTCCCAAGGATTGCTCCCACCAAGAACATTTAGATGACCCGGATTGGATCATGTATGACCAGAGTAGGCGACATTCAGATGGGATTTCATTATCATCTTGGGAGGGGGAGCATGCCTAAAAAGATGCCTTGCAGTTTTATAGGCGCACCGTGGAGAGCATGGTGTTGGCTTCAAATCAGTGGGAAAACAATTTGCCATTTCTTGGATGAGGATGAGAAAGATGGTAGTAAGGGATGCAGGTGTTGAGCAGCATACAAGATATCCATCCGATTCTAACTCAGATTCTGGGTGTTGAATTGGCTACACTTAATTGTGAATTCTGTATTTTTAACAATAATTTTTTTGAATTAATACTGATCAGGATGAATGCTACAAGTAAGGAACCCGCCGCCACCCACTGCTACAGCGGCCATAGGCCTTCAGGGGTAACCCGACCTTTGTAGTCACACTGCCACCAATAGCACTGATAGCACAGTGCTTCGGTTCTGTCTCAAAGTAAGGGAACTGTAGACTTGCCAAGCGTCTCCCAAAAGGAGGGAATTTAAAGGAAGGCAGCATGCGTGAATTTGCACTTGTGAACGTATCAATTAAATGTAAGTATGGCTTAGATCCATTGCATAATATACATAATAGTTTTACAAGTGCTAAATGTATTCCCTAATATTGTAGGAATGGCATGTTCTCCACGTTTTGGCTCACCACAATTGAGCCCTTGTAGTGATGGAGGCTCCCCCCATGAGGTTCGGGGAGCAACATCACAGGCTCAAGTGCAAATATCTCGATTTTTCAGTAAAGGCAAGCGAGGAGAAGTGAGAGATGGGGGTGGTGGTTCAGCGTACTTGCTTAGTGATGATGGGGAGAATGCACCCTGGGGTAGTGCGTCAAAAAGAAAACTCGACAATGTGAATTCGGCAGAGGTTGACCAACGGGGGCTTGAGCAAGAAAACAAGGAAGATGGTAGACCAGGGCAAAAGCTGAAGAAAAAAGGAGCCAAAAAGAATGAAGAGTTGCATGATGAGTGGGCGCTCGAGGGGTTTGAAATAAATAAAAAATGGGAGGAGCCAGACAGATTTGGTCGTACAGTGGTAAAGAGCGCTGTTGCACGATGCTTATTATCCATAGGAAAAAAGATATTATGGCCAAAAAGCGAAATTTCATCAAGCAACGTTGCATGGAAAACATGTGCATATCATTTGAATTCCCAACATAAAATTTTTAATGCAAATCAACTCAAAAAGCACAAGCATGATAACAAAGAGCTGAGAAAGGGCCATCGGAGTGGAATGTTGGAGGTTTTTAATGCAATGTATACCCCAAGGAGTGCTGCATACGCACAATATGCATGGAATGTGGCTAGGTTTATTGCATGGCAAAATTTTCCCCTCCATTAAGCGGGGAAACCTCCTTTTCTTGCTTTGATGTGAAGTGCAGACCCTCGATAGCCCTCAATATTGGCCAAAACAATTGGGCGTAGTATTAAGAAGGAAGCTGTGATAATCAAGAAGGTGTGGTGTGAAGCACAGGGGGTAGTGTGTTTCTTTGGTTATGGGTATCTGGGAAGTATAATAAACGTTAATGAACAATCTCATTCCTTAGTTGAGCTTACTAGGAACCCATAGGTTCTTGGATCAGGCCATTTGGGTTAGCGGTAGTGGAGATATAGCCATTTGAAGTTATACTTCAAGTAATACTTAAGGGCGCCTCCGCAACCATACTGGGGGATGAGATATTATCGATACGGTGACGTTGGCTGCATTGTCACGTGATGCGGGGCATGCCAAAGGGTGGCCCCGATGCCCGACTTGTTGTAACTCTTGCTGACCACTTGCCTCTGTGTGGCTGCACCCGCAGGCCGCACTGGCGTCGCGCACCCACTGCGCGCACTGCCGCCCCGCGCCCGGACGATCACAGGGCTAGGCCCACACTGCGCACCCCGAAGAAACGAGCGCCCCAGACTGCCCGCCGTCATTTGGCGGAGGAGGCCCATTCGGGCCGGATTGGGCACCGCGGCAGGCACATCGCCCGCGGATCGAGCCGAAAACCACGCCAGGAGGCATATAAAAAAATGATACAAAACACATTGGGGTACATTGACATATCGTTCACAATGGACCTTTGGTCTTCTCAATCCTAAGCGAGTCACTTTACAGTAATTGTACATTAGATAAACAAGGAGTGGACCATCTGCACGAAGACTTTGGGAAGCTTTGCCTTCAACAAAGCACATATAAGGCCTGCTATTACCTACAAGTTGTATGAAATTAAGCAGGATTACGGTATGCTACCTCGATTGGCGGAGGATAAGGAAATGGATGCTAGAATTTTGGAGGTGATGCCAGAAGAACTATATAAGAAAGAGGCACTATTGGACTGCCCAGGCCTGACAACCGACAATACTTCTAATATGTTAGCAGTTGTTGAACAAGGTGCTTTGTTTGACTGAAATAGATGCATCTGTCATTGTTTGCATCTCGCAATTAAAGCAGGGTTGAAGGTCGACAATGTGGTAGGACCTATTTGGCAAATCTCCAGATTTGCGACTTTGTTCAAGAAGAGCTCAACCGAGTGCAAGAAGTTTAAACATTTCCAAGTGTGGGAGGCCATCAAAACAATAAGGCAAGAAGCGGAAAATGAGTATACAACATTGAGTAGCGATGAAAGCATGACATCTGGTGATGAACGAGATGAACATGAAGAGCCTACGGAATATCATGGCTGTGTGTTGACCTTACTGAAGCCAGTGCCAACGAGATGGGGATCTTTGTATTACTGCATTGAGCGAGCTATGCGATTGAGGGCAGCACTTGATGCGTATCTTGAGGAAAACCCTGTGGCAGTAAAGCACAATTTGTTAGGTGATGGTGGTGGCGATGGCGGTGGCGATGGCGATGGCAATGGTGGGAGTGATAGTGATGATGCTGGTGAAAGCGATGGCGATGGTGGGGATGATGACGATTGCGATGATGATAACGATGGTGATGATGATGACGATGAAGGCCGTGAAACCCATGAAGGTATGTCGACACTTCTATTCGCTTCCAAAAGCTGCGCCTTGAATATGGTTTATCATTTGGATACTCTAGATTTAAATATTGATTGTGTTGTTTCAAATAGGGTATATTTAAAAGCTGGATTGACAACGCTACAAGGAGCTGTTGGAAGTGATGGAGCCAATAAAAAGCATGAGCATGGTCTTGGAAGGCAGCCAATATGTAACTTCAAGTGATGTGCTTCTTTCCACCATCCGGTTGTTGAATAATAAGTTGAAGACCAGAAACGCATCACCATATAGAAATGCTTTTGTAAGGAGGTTTTGGAGGACACTCTTGTCGTTGGTTGATGATGCAAATCAATTTTATTCGTGGCGTTGAACGCCTTCCTGGATGGAAGGCGCTCACATCTAGAGTGGCTACAGCTAGTATGGTCAAATGGCCACGACTGGCCAAACGTCATGAGGAAGTGGATAATCTTAGCAGCTTTAAAACAAGAATTGATGGCGGAGGTTGTAAACATGGTGAGTGGATACAATCAAGTCGTTATATTGTAATACGTCTCCCCATTGTATATTTTATATTATATTTATAAGCTCACAATTTGCTTGCTTCCTTTCTGAAAACCAGATCACCCACCACTTGAAGTCTACCACAGAAGATAAGATTAAAGAGGCGAAGGAGACTAAGGCAAAGGCAGCTGAAGCTAGTGAAGATGATTGGCTGGAAGCACCTACCTTACCCCGACAAGCAACAAAAGCAATAACAAGAATAACATCAAGACGGTGTAGGAAACAAAGAGAAGTTTCAAGTGATAACCCTCCCAATCCTATTCTTGAAGTAGTGACAACTTGGGCAGCACAACGTTGGCAACCAATAGAAGCCGAAGCCCAAAAGAAGATGGACGCCTTGAGTTGGTGGCAAAAATATGAAAATTTCCATCCATTGATAGCAAATGCGGCGCACCATGCACTCGCTTTGCAAGCGAGGAGTGCAGCTTCAGAAAGGTCATTTTCACGAGTGGTTCTCATTGTAACTAAGAAAAGGCATTGCCTTCAGGGAGAACGGATTGACGATCTGAGTTTGGTAGGATGGCATTGTGATGAAACACATATGGAAGATGGGCCTCGACCACGGAAGAGATTAAGGAGATCGGGGGTTTGATAGGTAGGATTATTTTTCTTGTGTTCCTGTGCGATCGGCCGTTGTGGGTACTCCAACCCACTCCAGGCTTTGAGGCGACAGGTACAACACTACGAATAGTTGGATCAATGCATCATGCATTGGATACACGTACTCAACTTCTTTGAATCTCTTATTTATTATGCATTGTTACCAAGTTGTTCATTTGTTGGTATTTGTTTGGTATTTTGTTTTGTTTGTATTTTATTTTGTGGGATTGCATCTTCATGCGTTGTATTATGTTGCTCTGTTTTTTAGGCGTTGTCTATGATGATGAGTAGTTGTGAGGGGCCTACATTGTAGGTTTGTCAATTATTGAGGGCACCTTTTGACCAGATTTGGGGCATTTTTGTTTTCGCTTTTAATATGTTGCGTGCCTTTGACTTGTTGTTTGTCTAATAGGCGTTTGATCTTTTCAATGTGTTGATTGCACCTTTATATGGCGTGTGTTCTCCCTTGTGCATTATGTGATCGGCTAGGTTGTGCGGCCGTGGCTTTGAGGCGACAATGCTATGCTTGGGTAACCCCACACATCGGGCTACAGTGGAGCCACTACACTCAAAGCAAGTGCATCTTCTACCTTTAAATATATCCAGTAAGACATAAAGAGATAGACAACAGTACTTACCTTGGTAAATTTCCAATGGTATTGGGAGGAAAACCAAGCTTGAGTAGTACAATACGGCATGATGCTACAGTCAAATGGCAAGAGACGGCAACTACAATAGCTTGGACACAAACAATGGCAAAAAATTCAACTAGGTGGTACTGTACAGCGCCAGGTCAAAGTTGATGCCACAACAAATTAGTAATCCTACCAAATCATTAAAAATAACGGTGCTCAGTGGCAAAGGAAAACCCCAAAACAAGGTTAATAGCACCTAACGGCATTGCAAGCCTAGTGCCGACCTCTATGACCTATAACTTATTGTGTGCACTGGCCGCAAGTAGCACATTCGAATGCAGTTTCTTGGTAAGTGGCCATACTGTGCAATGTGGGTGGGCATCTCTGGGGGATGGATGCATTGAGCAACTCACGTTCTCATCTGGCAATATCAACTTGTAATTTTTTGGGGTGACTCGGCTTGTCTCGGATTGGACTATGGGCATGTGTGTCACTTGTCTCAATTTTGGTTATGTGTCTAGCCTATACATTGGGCAATGTGCACATTGCCTTTGTTGCAAACCAAGTTTTCTGTGCGAATTGTGTATTATGGACATGAATCCGGCTTTGTGAATGCCTCCCAAACACTCACTGTTCTGCCAGTGCCCGCTCCCCCCCAACTTGTAAGGGCTCCAATTCACATGGCACGTTCCTAGGGAATGGAATGGAACGGACCAGAATATACAAAGACAGGGCCACGGGGCCTAGCTAGGAATGGATCTATTCTTGAGCTGGAATGGATCCATCCCTGGATAGGAATGGATTCATTTCAATACCATTCTTGTCTGGCCCAAATCTAGTCCAAATTTGTTCCTTGTGAACTGCCTAGGGATGGACTGGAATGGATTGGGATGGACTGAGACAGGAATGGGAATGAGTCCGTTCTTGGGATGGGAATAGACACCGTCCCCGTTCCCATTCCTATCCCATCTGGCGCCGCCAGATTGGCGGGGCCCACATCTACCCTGCAGTTTAGCTGTTGGAGGTCAGCCGAACTTCTCCACCTTAGATAGTGGGTGCATTTAGGGCAGTCGCTTCTATGGTCATGCGGTGGGCCCAATGCTCAATGGGGATCGATCCTTGGGGCCTGCAATCAGTGAGAGGTGGCGGCGCAGCAAGGCGGTGGCTCGCTGGCTCGCGGGAGGCCAGAGAGTGTGCTACAAAGTGTTATACAGATTCACTGCATGGGTGCACACATATCCACATGCATGATGCCCGATCGTGGGTCCATCGCAGTCACATTAAGACAAGACAATACACGTGCCATCTAGGCACCAGGTCACTATCCCCCATTCACCCATGTCCGACCCGTTTCTCCCTCGACTTATGCACTAGCCCCTGTCCGTTCACAGCCCTAAGTATTACAACTTTAGAGGGCCACATCTTTGTCAATTCCTAACGGATCTGGCATTTCAAGAGTCTAGGGACATCAAGAGCTCTTGATAAGCCCACCAAAGGGTCGAAATATAGAGATTACTAATTTTTATTTTAGTAAATATCAGTTAAGCCTAACCCCAAGCAGCCACATCATAGATGTGGTCCGCGTGGTGGGCCCTAGGGCGCGGCCCGCGGTGGGCACAGAGGCGGCTTTACGGGGGGGGGTGATGCAGCAAGGGTGGCGTACCGTAGGGGTATGCCTCGCTTGGGCCCAATTGAGAATAAGTTAGTAAAAGAAACGAATGTTACAGAGGGTAAACAATTGTCCTTTTTATACTCGGAGTATAAGTTGGCAGAGTCCATCAAGTTTTAGAAACTTCCCGGAGGTTATGCAATCAAAACAGAGCATGACTCAACCCCAAATCTTCACCTCCACACTAGAGCCAAGGGAGACCACCCCCAATATATCCAATAATAAATAAAAAATATCCCGCATAATATCATAAAGGGACAAAAGCTTCCAATTAAACAGGGGAGTCCAATCCTTTGGATTTTCCCCTAGAAACCTTGGGGCTTGAGTACGCAAACGTTTTAATTTGGATGGCGATCTCTATAATGGTGTTCACTACCTTTTAATAATACAAATTAAATGGAAAATAATTACCTCCTTAGATTTTCTTAACGCCAAGAACCTGAGAGATTAATACTAGAGCAACTATGGCATTGAGATCGACTGTTGTGCACCCTATTGGATGCACCCCAGGGCCTGCCTATGAGGGGCCTGCGGAGAGAGCGGAGAACCTCAACAAGATTGTTACAATTGGAAGCGTGTACCACATGTATAGTCAGATGTTCATTTACTAGAAAGGAAGCTAATCAAATTATAAACACACTATCCCCTAGTGTATCTATTAAACCGTGCTCACTCCAAAATCCCAGTGCAATACAATGAAGTGAATTCACCAGTATGACTGGATCCACCAAAATTCACAACATCACTTCCCCCCATAAGGAAGTGGCTGTCCTGAGACACGGAGCAAGTGAAGTAAATAAAAACCTGACGAAACCCTTAATATACAAAGGTCAAACAGAAACAAGGCCCCCGGCACCAACAATGTGCTCGCTTACGGCCAGTACGGTGGCTCAGTTGCAACCTATAGATCCAAGTCTAGTTCGGCGCGCCGAACGCGATTACCCCTGAGACATAAGACCCCATCACCAACTGTAACCATCCCACCGCATCAACGACCGGCACTAGGAACTCCCCGGCGACACCATCACTTGTTCTATTTTCCTTTTGTTTTCCGGGACTGCTTAAGCTCAGATACAGTGACCCGGTGCAGGTAATCCTCTAGGAGGGAGGATGCATTACGGAGATGCGATTCAGACTCCCAGGAAGCCTCAGTCACTGGATGACCTTTCCAGAGGACCTGATAGAGGCGCCGGGCTCCTTTGCCCTTATGCCTCAGAATCGGCTCCACCTCATACTCCTCCTCTTCTTCAACCAATATCGGGGGAGGTGGCTTTTCCACTCGTGCGAACCTCTCTGAATGGATATGCCTCCGCAAATTGGAGACATGGAAGACTGGATGAATCTTCCAACCTGAGGGAAGATGCAACTCGTAAGCCACTGAAGAAATCACTCTGACAACCAAAAAGGGACCGACCCAGCGTCATCTAATCTTTGATGGAAGATGCTGGTCGATACTCAGATTCCGCGTTGCCAGTAATACCTCATCACCAACCTCATAACTCTCATCCCGACGTGACTTATTTGCTTGATACTCAACACGGCGTTGCGCGTGGGCAAGGTTGGCTTGTGCTTCCCCTAGGGTAGTCTTCATCCGTTCCACAATTTGTTGTACAGCTTCCACTCGGGAGGTTCCATGTCCTTGTAATATTGATGTAGGCAAAATTGGATGGTCTCCCGAGTTAAGGAAAAATGGCAAAAATCCCGTGGCCACATTTACAGCGTTGTTTGTGGCGAATTCCGCTAACGGCAATTGTTTCACCCAGTGTTGTGGATCTCATTCAACATACGGTCTTAGGAAGTTCTCCAGCATTTGTATGGCTCTCCCACTCTGGCCATCCGTCTAAGGATGAAACGCTGTACTGAACCGGAGATCAGTTCCCAGCATGTCAAACAAACCTTTCCAGAATTTACTGGTAAACCTTGGATCTCGGTCAGATATTATAACTTCCGTTAGACCGTGTAGACGGAAGACATGGTCAACAAATAACCGGGCATATTCCATGGTTGTTACCTCTTTTCTGCATGGGGCAAAGTGAACCATTTTGGTATAACGGTCCACAAATACTGCTATAGCAGTATAACCGTCCGATTCTAGCAAGTCAGTAACCAGATCGGTTGTCACCTGAGCCCATTTCCTTGAGGGAATTTCTAAGGGCTGCAGAAGACCGGCTTTTACCCTGTTATCCGACTTCATCTGCAGACAGGTCAGACAACTCCTGACGCATGAAGTAACATCTCCTCTGAGTCCATGCCACTAGAATTGCGTGTCCACTTGTTCCAACGTCCTGCGCATGCCCACGTGTCCTGCAGTTGGACTATCGTGGCATTCCCTCAGTATGTTTTGGCGCAAAGACGTGGGTACAACAATCTTCACTTGACCATGTTTCTTTATCCCGATCAATCCACTGGGTGTCAACAAGTAGTCATCTGCTCTCTGACTTTGCTGTAAGGTGCTCAACACTGTCCCCAGACGTGGATCTACTTCATATGCTTTGACCCATTTGTGGCTCTCCTCATGATCCATCTCCATGCGAGTTGTCAAGTTAAAGAGGGAACTAGTGTTCTCTGCCCCTTTTTCCGCCGGTTCCACTATACTCCTCTGACTCCTACTCAGAGCATCGGTGATAATGTTTGCTTTCCCAGGATGGTACTTGATTATGGGGTTGATCGACTGGAACAACCCCAATCTCATCCACCTGGTCTGCACCTGGGTAAGCACTGGCTGGTCCATAATGCGGTTTAAAGTTTGGTGGTCTGTCAGAATGACCACCCTGCCAGGACAGCCCTCAACATAATGTCGCCAGCTCTGTAAGCAGTACGCCATAGCGGCCAGCTTGCATTCATAAGCTGAGTACCTTTGTTCCGTTGGCTTGAGTCTTCTACTCAGAAACGCGACAGGTCTCAAGCCATCTCCCTGATCCTGTAACAATGCACCTCCCGCACCTGTGCCTGAGGCATCGGTGAAAATTGTATACGGGAGTTTAGGATCTTGGAAAATCAATATTGGTGCATGACAGAAAGCCTCTTTCATTGCAGCAAACGCGTTTTTCTGATATGGGCCCCATTGCCATGCCATCTCCTTCTTTATCAGATCGGTCAATGGTCCGGCAATATCACAATAATTTTGAATATATCTTCGGTAATAATTCGTGAACCCCAAGAACGAACGAATGTCTGTTACGTTTTGGGGTGTGGCCCAATTGCGTATTGCCTGCAGTTTGACTTCTGTCGGAGTTAGTCCTCCACCACAGATCTGGTGTCCGAGGAACTCTATTGAATCCTTGACAAACTCGCATTTTGAAACTTTTGCAAAGAGTCGATGTTCCCTCAGTTTCTGCAACACTTGGCGCACGTGTTCAGTATGCTGATCTAACGTGGCAAAATATATTAAAATATCATCTAAGAAAACAAGGATGAACCGGTCGAGATACTCTCTTAGGAGATCGTTCATCATGTTCGTAAACTGCACTGGGGCATTGGTAACACCGAATGGCATCACCAAATACTCATATAGACCCCAACGAGTTTTGAATGCTATATTTTGAACGTCTCCTTCTTGCACCGGTATCTGCCAGTAACCAGACTTCAAATCGATTTTACTGAACACTTTTGAACCTCCCAGATGATCAAATAAATCCTCCGGTAATGGGAGGGGATATTGATTCCGGATCGTCTTTTTGTTCAGCCAGCGGTAATCCACACAAAACCGCAAGCTTCTATCCTTTTTGGGAATGAATAGGACGGGTGCGCCATATGGGGATTCGGAAGGTCGGATAAACTTATGCTCGAGCAGCATTTGTATTTGTTTCTTTGCTTCTGCCAGCTCGAGCGGGCTCAGTTTATATAGGGGCCGATGGACTGGAGGGACGTCATCCTCCAAGTCTATCTTAAACTGATGCCCCTTTCATATAGGTGGAAGCCCAACTGGTAATTTATCCGGAAAGACGTCGGCATACTCCTTGAGGATTCCCTTGAGTTGATCAGGGAGATCCTCTCGCTGTAATTGCGATGAGTATGAGTCCGATTGGGTCTTCCCCTCACGTTCTTCCGTTTCCATCACCTTACGAATCATCCCCATAAATGCTCGTGTTGTAAGCTTTTTCTTCAGTAATCAACTCATTTGTTTAGCACTGATCATGGTCACAAGTTCCTCTGATAGTACCCTTTTCTATGTTGCGAGGGGTAGTTCAATCCACTTTTGTCCTTGCTTGACAGTTACTACCCCGCGAGTCCAATCAATGTGGGGATTCTCCTTCTGGAACCAGGGGATACCCAAAATCATAGGTTTTTGCAGACTAGGGAATACTTTCGCCTGGACTATTCCCCAATATCCACCACATTTGGAATGTAATTGGACTTTGCCTTCTGTCTGGGTTTTGGTACCATCAGCCATGGTCAGTGTATCAGGAAGAGGATCCTCCTCCACTTTTACTTTATGAGCTGCACACACTTGAGCGGAAATGTAATTTCCGGTCGATCCAGAATCGATCAGGAACCTCCATGTTTTCCTGCCGATACGACCGATTAACTCAAGTGTTCTCAGGTGCGTTCGCCCATATTGACTGGCACCAAATACTGAAATGCCAGTCTGTGGTTCCTCCTTGGTTACTTCCCCTGTGGAACTGTCGGGCGGTGAGGCTGCCACTATGCAGTGCTCCCGTCGACCTGCCTGTTTCTTTACGGTCAGATCCGACCCCGCGCCTGCCATTGGAGGTGGGGAAATTGGCGCTTGTCGTTGTTGTTCCATAGGTTTAGGAAGTACTTGAGGACCCCTTTTCTTTTCCCCAATTAAATTATTCCCCGTCCGGCTCTCGTTATTTCCCTCATTCAAACTCTGCGGGTTCACCCTGGTGCTGCACAGGTATGGGCAAGTGAGACCAGTTTAGGCATTTCCCTGCTTTTTCGCTAGCATTCCACACTTTTTCTGTATTTTCTGCCAGATCGGACACTGGCGGAAAGTGTGGTCCCCTCGATAGTAGAAGCAATGAACTTTTTGCTGGGAAGCTTCTTTGTCCTGTTTCTTTCCCTTTTTGCCTTTAAAGGCAAATTTGCCTTTGCTTTTTCTTCTTTGCTGTCCCTGACTCTGGACAACGTTCACCTGGCTGGGCCCCGCAGGTTGAGGTTGAGCTTCAACAAAGTGGACAGTTCCTTTCTTGCCTTTCTGTCCGCTCTGCGACTTCTGCTGATTCCCCGCGATGTATCAGCAATCCCCCTATACATTTCCATCTGGAGGGCCATTCGCTTGGCAACCTCCAGATCCCCCTGCACGTGCGCCCCCATATGTTCCTGTAGATGAGGCGTCAACCCGCTCATAAAGGTGCTGAACGCCTCCTCTGTGGTCATCCCTGGCAGCCTACACTATAATTCTTGGAATTTTTGAATGTAGGTGGTGACTTTCCCCGTTTGTCAGAGTGCCTGCAGGGTCTTTTGGGCCTCCCTCCATCTCTGTGACGGGTTCAAATGCAGCAATCATAGTGGCAGAAAAATCTGCCCAGTCCAAGAAATGCGGTCGCTGGTTCCTCTCTATTGATACCAGCGCCGCATTCATCCATGCGCTGGCTGCCCACTCAACTCTCATAGCCACTATATCCAACCAGTCTGTTTGGGGGTATTTCATGAGCCGCATGTAACGTTCCATGTGGCTCAGCCAGACACGGACACTGGGACATAGAGGTGGCCACCCGGATCCGTTAATAGCGGACAGAGGTTAATTTCCGTTAATTTTTCGTTAATTAATGGAAAATAACGAAAAAAAACAAAAATTAACCAAAAATTAGCGGATTTTTGGATTTTTTGGGGATTTTTGGGTTTTAGTCATACTTATAGTTTATGGAATTCGCTATTAGAGAGTATGTTTGTATTTTATTTCAGCCTATGCATACTAGATTTTTAACTAGCCGCAGTTGTTGTGATTTTTTGGGGGGTTTTTCGATTTTTTTGGATTTTTTTCGTTTTTTCTGAATTTTTCTCCCTTTTTCTTTAACGAAATTTAACGGACAGCTGATAAAAATTAACGAACCGGATTTAACGGACCGGATGGCACCTTTGAGTGGCCACCTCTACCGGGACGACGTCCGCCACCGTAACGAGGAGGGGCGTCCAATTTCATTTGGCCCACTCCCACAGTAACTGCTACATCTACAATGTCACCACCTCCACTAGTTCTAGCTGCCTTGGGATGGGTGTCCTCTGTTCCCATATAGGACACCATACGTGTAGCGGGAACAACCCGGGAATGCGAAGTATGTTCGGGCCCTATCCCCAACGTATACCCTTCTACCGGGGTTTTTTGGGGTTTCAAAGACTCTGGAGAGCCCTTGGGTACGGTTTGACCCATAGGAGAGGTAACGGAGTCCCCTAGTAACGGTCGGTATGACGGCTCATGTACCGACTCCTCATACAGCATGAAAGGGAGTCGATCAGTAGGAGAGACTGTATCTGACACAGATTTCTGTTCCTCTTTCATCAACGCATGAACCTGTGTCTCCATGTCCTCCATAGAGGCCATGATAACGGTCTGACGCTCAGTCATCTCCGCTATCCGCTCACGGAGACGCTCATGATCACGATCAGTTTGAGTCGAGAGCTGTACAATACGCGCGTCGATTGAGTCAGTGGACTGCTGACTCAATGTGAGGATACGAGATATATCCTTTCCCCATTCCTCAGACATCCCTATCATCTGTGAACTCATTTTGCGCAGAGCCTCCTGCAATGGCTTCTACATCTCAGGGATCAACGCACGTAGACGAGTCAAGTCGTTATTCAAGTCTTTCTTACAGTTTTGCACCTCAGCCATCAATTCCACCTTGGAGACTTGCATTTCCCGTTTCAGGGATTGTAATTCATGTCCCTGCCTCTCAATCTCCCCCTGTACCTTTCCAGCCCATGTCTCAACCTCCTCCGCAAACTGTTCCCTCACAGTGTCTCTTTTCAAGGATTTGATCTCTTGGTGGAGATATCTGAACAGTTCGCCATGTTGAGTGGCTAATCTTTTGACTACGGTACGAGCCCCTTGGTCCACCACACCCTCAGTATGTTCATGTCGATGTAAATGGAGCACCGACAGAACAGGGACTGCACCACCCTGGACCTGAGAGGGTCCTGGTGGTGGGGACTGAACTGCAAGCCGATCATTGGGCTCACTGACCAGAGAAGGCTGCACCACAGCAACGGTCTGGGGAGCCTGGTCAACACTCTCTGCCCCGTTCACCTGCATGTCATCGCTGGATACAGACATACCGGTGAATCTCTCTCACATATAGCCAAATCACCACAATAAAATCCTTCACCCTCGCCCACACGTCAGACCCAACTATATGCACCCAGTTGTAATGTCCTGTGCACCGGACACTGAACATAGTCAGTCGTTGTAGTCTGGGGCCTTTCGTGCACCCCCAGGTACCCAGCTGTAGGCACCGTAGTCAGCCTAGGTCCTAAGCTCCCCTGGTCAGACACAGAGTAGTGACCCGATCCCCTGAGGACGACCCCCAAGCTCACGGTACTCTGAGGCCCTAGCCTGGGCAAGGGGAGCTGGGATCAGTGGTGGGACGCCGCCTTCCCCGTGTGTGCCGTAAGCCCAAAAGACCCAACTCCTGGGAAATCAATCCCAGGTCTCCCTGGTATAGTGACCGACCCGAAGGTCTGCCTGTCCTGCCCAAGATCGACAGTCGAGCATGGTAGGGACACAGGCACCCCTAACTACGGACACCTAACCACACACCCGAGTATCCCGACCACTTCAACCTGCAGTGGAGGAGGCAGGCGGGGACCCTGTAATGGTGGCAGCTATATGGGCCCCGGACTGGTCCCTATTGGACCCTATTGCCTCAGGCTACCCGCACTGCCGGCTGGCTCCTGTGAGCCCTATGCCTAAATAGTGCCCTCTACCACTCCCCCGTCAGAACTTTGGGTCCTGGCGACCCAAGATCTGGTGCACTGGCACCCTAATGACCCTTTATGAGCCAACACGAGGGCCCCTAAGGGCGTTTTAAAGCCCGCTGGGTAGTCAGGCCAAGCTTGGTCTTTCTAGTCCACAGGGCTAAGCAGCCCTCGCTGGTCATAGGCAGCTCCACCACACAAGGGCCGCTGGTGCCTGCCCTGTGCTCGCCAAGTCAACAGGCTGGGAGGTCCCTATTGGGATCAGTCCCTGACCTGGCCCTGAGGTAGCCACTGCTCACACCAGGCCACCAGCCGAGACCCACGACCAACCCAGCCCAGGAATCCTTCAATGTCAACTCAAAAGCAAAGGAAGCACCAGAGGTCTCCCTCCCCAATCTTTCAGTACAGGGAACAGTAACAGAATCCCTGCACAGAGGTTCCCCCAACACCAATTCACAGCACCCAGTAGTACACCAGAACAGTGGAGAGAAACGGGAAAATAGCACTCCCACTCCTCAATCTGGTGCAATCTCTCAGGGAAAACACAGCAGCAATCCCCCAGAACCCACACCTCCGGGAATCCCACGTGCAACCAGACACAACCGTGGTACTGGGAGATTCAAAACTTCCCCCAGCACTTGTCTGGCTCCCTGGAGACCTGCGATCCCTTCACTCAGCACCCTCACAGGCACTCGCAGGTTCACCCCCAGTACACGCAGGTCCAGCCACTGCCAGCCAGTACACACACACACACACACCAGGGCTGGCGCCACTACTCGGCGGTCGTCGATCGCACTGCACACTCCGCCACTCGCACTGCGTCACACTGCAGTGCGCGATGGGAATGTGCGGCAACCCTGTGCTGTGCTGCACTCATATACACGTTCCCGGCATCGAAGATTCTGGGGGTGACACGTCAGGGCCGCCGGCCAGTTCGTTCACAGCCAACCACATCACAGTCACACTTCTGGCACGCGATTGCAGGTGCCCAGCACGCGTCCCAAACGGGGCATCCGCGGCCCCAGCCACGTCACTCCGCACGTGGGCCTGCCCATCATGCGTCCGCTATGGGTCCCCGCAGCCCCGTGCAGTAGTCCCGCTTCTGCCAGCACCTGGCCCGTGCTCTCATGGCCACTCGAACGTGCACGGGCTTCGGCAAGCTGCTCGCCCGCGGCTGAACGTCATGGACGCCTCGAGGCTCCTTGCCCGAGAGCTGTGTCCCGCACCTTCATGGTGCTCGGCGTTGGGGGCGATGGCGGCGATGGGCGATCGCGGCTCTAGCAGCGCCCTGGCGGGGAGTGGCGTGGTTTTCGGTTCCATCGGGCGATGGCGCCCGCTTGAGACGCGAGGCCTCCTCCATGGCGGATACCCGGCCCGAGCTTTCGAAAACGCGTGTCTTCGAATGCTGTAGGCCCGAGCGCCTTGAGATGGCGGCCTTGAGGAAGCGGTGACTCTTGTATGATGGAGTCTTGCCAGCGGCATACGTCTTTGACTCAGCAGATGCGGCTTGGCCCAGGAGAAGTAGCGAGGCAGGCTCTTGATTCTGATCTTTGCGTCCCCGGCGGTCACCCTTTTGGGGTGGCCACCGGTGGCGTGTCCGTGACAATACAGCGCTTGTCGTATCGTATCATGTCCAGCGATAGTATCTCATCCCCCAATACGGTCTAGGAGAGGGCCTAAAGTACTAGATATTCAACTAACCATATCTCCTCAACCGCTAAGCCAATTGGGGTGGTTCAAAAACCTATGGACTCCTAACAGAGTCTACTTTCACCTGAGATACCATAATCACTGTACACTCCAATTTCCAGCTCCCATATAGAGAAACATTAACTACCCCCTGTAGTTTACACCACAGTACTTCCCCCTTGGGGTAGTTTCGCCCTCGAAACGTTCGGCGAACCAGTGGACCTAATTATCCTCTACTGGTTTGTCCCTCTTAATCATCTTCTTCAATTCTTCTGGGTAAGTGAAGTTCTCTTCTGGCGTCCAAGAGGCATCATCGAGTGAATAATCCTTCCACAATACCAAAAACTCCTTTTGCCTCTTGGAACTGGGGCCGGTCCACCGCCAACGCAGTAACTTCTCGATCTCGTACGGCTCATCCTCCTCGGGCTCCAGCTCCTCCACCTGACCAGATGTAGTGGGCTGCGTCCAAGTACTCATCCTGAATGGGTGCAGCAAGCTGACATGGAAGATATTGTGGATCTTCCACTTGTCTGGTAAGTCGAGCTCGTAGGCCACTTGTCCCACCCGACGGACAATAAAGAATGGCCCAACGAACCGCTTCTTCAGCTTCCGGATTGGTGCATTTTTCATTTTCAAGTGCTCTGTTGAGAGCAGCACCTGATCCCCACTACTAAACCTTTGTTCCCTTCTCTTCTGGTCGGCTTGCATTCTCATTCTGTCCTGAGCCCGATGCAGAAATTGAACCGCTGTAGAGAAGTTCCTTTTCATCCGCTCCACAAATTGGTTGACTCCTTCAATCAAAGTGGAGTCACTGTCACGGATAAGGTCCATCGGAGTACATGGATGGAAGCCATAATTCAGATAGAATGGCGTGTACCCAGTGGCCTGCGTTGGACTGTTGTTGATGACGAACTCCACGGTGGACAACAGTCGCTCCCAGTTCGAACCTTCCTGCCCGGCGTGCAGTGTACAGCGCAGCACCATCTCTACCACCCTGTTCATTGCCTCAGTTTGGCCATCCGTCTGAGGGTGGTAGGCACTGGACATCCTCAAGGTGCTTCCCAGAATGTTCCACAGCTCCCGCCAGAACTTGGACACAAAGCGGGGGTCTCTGTCACTCACGATGGAACGAGGAATCCCATGCAATTTTCCCACTGAATTCCAGTAGACTCGGGCAGTATCAGCAGCCGTAATAGTCTGCTTGACTGGTGCAAGGTGCACCATCTTCGTGGCCCGATCTACGATGGTGAGAATTCCATCGTTCCCTGCCTCTGATTTAGGCAACCCCATTATGTAGTCCATGCTGACGTCTGCCCACTTCTGTTCTGGGAGTTTGAGAGGCTGTAAAAGTCCAGCTGGCACATGGTGGATGGCTTTCTCTTGTTGGCACACTGGGCACCCCATGACAAAGTCACGAATGTCTAGGGTGTGCTCGGGCCAATAGAAAGAATGCTGTATATTTTTCAATGTCTTGTGGTAGCCAAGATGGCCTGAGTAAGGGATTTCATGTAACTCCCTTAGAATTTGCTTTTTGGTGTCTGGCACATCTGGCACCACTAGCCGCCACTGTGTCCTTCGGTGCTTGTCGCTGTCCCTCATCTCCAGTAATCCACCTGACAACCGGTAGGTTCGATCACCAATAGTAACGTCGCTGCCCTGGGCTGATTCCAGTTGGGATAGAATGTCAGCCCAGCGAGTGTCTTGATAAAGTCCCCTTTTAATCCCCTCTCTCATATCTCTCGCCAATGAAATTTGGGACCGGGCGACCAAAATTGATGGTCCCGAACTTTCCTCCTGACCCGAAACTGGGGTCACCTCCGGACGCGTCTTTGCAAAAATCTGATCCAATTTCTTTTGAATGCCATCATCAGACTTGTCTTCTCCCAACAATAGCCTTTTGACCAACGACTCTTCCTCCTCCCGGACGTGTACCATTTCTTTAACGTCCTTGAGACTTCTCCGGGTGAGGAAATCTGCAGGGTTTTTCTTGCCTGGTATGTGAACCAGGTCGCAATCATACCCCTGAAGAACCTGAACCCACTTCCAAATCCTCCTATTCACAGCGGGTTGATTTGGTAGGTTCTTCAATGAGTCGTGGTCTGTCTGGATGGTGAAATGACAGCTGGCAGGGTAATGCCGCCACTTCCCCACTGCCCAAACGATTCCCAACAGCTCCCGTTCATATGCCCCATATCTTGTTTCAGCAGGATTCAGCTTGCGGCTCTCATAGCAGATTGGTTGTAATCCTGAGCCGAAGTCTTGCTGCAAGATTGCGCCTACCGACACTTCTGATGCATCTGTTGTGACGGTAAATTCGCGCTCAAAGTCGGGGAGCTGTAGTACTGGGGCGGTGACCATAGCCTTCTTTAGCCCATTGAATGCTTTCTCCTCCTGGTCACCCCAAACCCAAGGCTTATCCTTTTTGGTTAGGTCAGTCAAGGGTGCAGCTATTTCACTGAACCAACGAATGAACTTCCTGTAGAAGCTGCACAATCCCAAGAATGACCTAACGTCCGTGACGGACTCGGGCGTCGGCCAATCCAAAATCGCCTTGACTTTCGATAAAGACGGTTTGATGCCGTCCTTCCCAACATCGAAGCCAAGGTATTCGACCTCAGTTCTGAAGAAGTCACATTTTGGTAGTCGCCCAAAGAACTTCTCCGACCGGAGTCTGTCCAAAACTGCCTTGATGTGCTTCAAATGTTCCTCCTTGGTACGACTGTATATCAAAATGTCGTCCAGGAAGACTAGCACGAACTGATCAAGGCCATCTCTCAGCAGATGATTCATGATCCGCTGAAAGGTAGCTGGTGCATTACAAAGCCCAAAGGGCATGACCGTATACTCGAATGAACCGTATCTGGACACGAAGGCAGTCTTGTGAATATCTGCCTCTTTCACCCTGATCTGGTGATACCCAGAGGACAGATCAATCTTCGTGAAATACTGCGCCCCGTGCAGTCGGTCCATGAGTTCCTCAACCTTTGGGAGAGGGTACCGATTTTTGGTAGTTATTTTGTTCAATGCCCGGTAATCAATGCAGAGACGCCACTTGCCATCCTTCTTGGGGATGAATAGCACTGGCGCTCCGTACGGGCTGGTGCTGGGCCGAATCCACCCCTGATCCAGTAAGTTATTGATTTGGCGCTTGAGCTCATCTAGCTCTGCCACACTCAGCCTGTATGGGCTTTTGTGAGGTGGCGTCTCCCCTGGCGCCGTATCAATTTCATGATCAACAATTCTCTTCGGGGGTGGCCCGTATGGCAGCTTGTCCGGGAAAACTTCTTTGTATTCCTCCAAAATTCCCTTGAGTTCTTCCCGTACAGCTGGGTCGGCCTCTTTCACTTTCCTTCGGATAACTTCCTCAATCGGCACCTCTGTTTTCACTGGACCGGTTTCCTTCATCAACCGGCGTCTCTCTCCCTCAGTACGGCCTTTGGTGGCACCAACTTTGACCTTTGATTTGCCTCTTTTGTCCTTAGGCAGTTCTGTTGGCCGCAACAGACACAGGAACATGGGTTGATCGCTTTTGTTCGCCCTCTTTGCCGCCTGCCTCATTGACATAAAGTCGATTTTGGGGCGAACAGGTTGGCTGACAACACGTCCAGCCACCTTGACTTTCCTCCTGTGCACGCCATTGGATTTGTCCCTCGAGGTTTCACTCACATTTGGAGTTTCATTTGGCGAAAAATTCTCTGCTACCTCCCCCTGGGGAGACTCAACCGCCCTCGGTGAGTTCTGCCTGGTCGATGATTGACGACCTGGCAGTTGCGCCCATTGATTCACCGTAGGAGTTGGTTCCCAAAACGATGGGGAACTCAACCGGGCAAGTTGTTCACCCCATTTTCTATCAGGATTTGGAGCAGAATCATTTCCGAGAGAGTGGAATGCGTGTTGAAGACCGGTTAAGCCACGGTCAACAATTTTGCATGAAGTAGATTCAGATGTCTTCATTCCCTGGATAACCTCCAATTTGTCCCCATTTCTCAGAACCAGGGAATTTGTCCTCCAATCGACCAGTGGAGTAACGGTATCCAACCAGTCCCGACCGAGGATGACTTGGATGCCCTCCATCATAGGCACCGCTGTCAAAGACACCCTGCTGACCGTTGACCCGATGCATAGCAGCACGTCCGGTGCAATTCCTGTTGAGACGACAGTCTCGCCATTTGCCAATTCCAGCGAGGAATATGCACCAATGAAAGATAATGGTGGTCGGGTTTGCAAGTGCTCACTCACAAATGACCGAGTGGCACCCGAATCCACCAATGCTGACACACGTGTGTCGTTTATCACCGCTCTCAGGACAAGGAGCAGGTGATCCTTGCCTGTGGTCCCCGAGTTTGACTTCCTCGCAGCAGTGGGATCCACAGATGCTTCCGTCCTCTCAACCAGGCACTTGGGGACCCCCACCAATTCTGATAGGGATTCCTGCACCTTTTCAGGCGCCCCATCTTGCCCCTTGGAAGCATTGTTTTCCTCAGCTTGGCGTGTACGGCGACGTCGCCTTCTTTCCACCCTGCGCCTCCACTTCCTCGACCTCTTTTGGCGCCTTTGCTGCCACTTGCTGAGAAACACAGCACAGATGGTCCATCCTCTCTGGCAAGACTGGACCAGACGTCCCGGACGCTTTCCTGACTGGCCAGAGCGAAGACCAGTCAGTCTCCCTGCCGATGCTGCGGGGAAACGTCCATCCGACATGGCGGATTGCTGTTCCGCCTCCCGATCCATCTGATCGGCCATTTTCCTCAGTTGTTTGCTGGTGGCCATCACAGCCACCTTGGGCTTCCTCTGAATCCTCCCTCGTCCACGGTGTCCAGACTCTCTAGACTGATTCCCCGGGTGGAAACATGGGTCAGTCGATAGAGAGGGGCGAGGTTGTCCAGCATGCCCATGCCCGCTATGAGATCTCTGGGTACACCTCCTTCTATTTTGAGCTTTTGGTGGTGTTCTCAAAATTTTGCTGGTACTTCCTGCATATTTGCCTCGTTTGTTCGCTTCACTCTGCTGGTCACTCTCAACCTTGCCACTGAGCACATCTTCCATGCATGCGACCAGTAATTCTGCATCGGCTAGAGTCTTCGGGGCGGTCTTCATGGCCTCATAACGATAAGGCTCCCTCAAACCGGAGATCCACATGTGCAGAACCGTCTGCTCGTGTATTCTTGGTACCCGGTGCCATATGGATCTGGTTCGTGCCATGTATGTGCACGCATCTTCCCCCTTCTTCTGTGATAACTTGAGGAGTTTGGTTCTGGCGCGACTCTCACGAATAGGGGACTCAAAACGCGCCCTCAACAACCCCTTTAGCTCCTCAAGTGACTCCGGCCTCTCCTCTCTACGCGAGATACACTCCGCGTCCCACCACTCTCTAGCTGTACCCGCCAATAATAAAATGACGAAGACTATCGCCTGCTGCTCAGAACAAGGAACGGCATCCAAGTAGTCCTCTATTGTTCTGAGCCAGGACACAAAGTCCTGCCCTCGCTCTCCCGTGAAAACTGGGGGCTTACGCGGTCTAAGATGACCCGCGTAAGGCGAGGCTGTGTGGTCAGGCAACGTCTCTCTGTGCGGCTGAGCGAACGTCCACTGACTCCGCATATGTGGCGAGTACGGCTGTCTACTCGTACATGCTCCTGTCCCCGATACAGTACGATCTACGTGCTGCTCCATGGATAAAATACCAGCATGTAGAGGGGACTGAGGCCGTAGCTGTGCATCATCAGCTGCCTCGGATACGGACACAGTACAAGTCACTGCTGCAGGGCGAGACACAGAGAGAACAGCATCAGGACCCATAGCCTCCTCCATCTCCGACCACAAAAATGCCAATGGATCCCATATATCCGCCATAGCTGCTCACTCACGCAAAAATAGCAGAATGCAGAATGAAATAATGAATGCAGGATGAATCCCCAATAATCCCAGCAAAATACAACTGAACAGCTGAAAGAATGATGATGATGACTGAAGACTGATAGTGCTGACTAAACTGAATAGACTGAGCGTAGACCGTAGTCAAAGGCTTTTCGGAAGCCTCCAATACCAGGGCTATCCTGGTACGTAGTCTCTACATCGCTCAGAGTAAGCCCCAGGATCCACCAAATGACGTATCCAAGTCAGTGGGTACTATACTTCCCCAACCAACAAGGTGCCAAGTGGCTTCACCACAACAGTTCCAGAACAGCCCTTTACAACCAGTTTCTTCCTAGGTTAGCAACAGGGAATTTAAGAATGCTCAAAGAGTACTTTACTCACCCCTCTAAAGAGAGGCTTCCCTGCCACACCCCCGGGAATGCCACCAGTTGATCAGAAACTGAACCTTTCCTGTCCCCCTTGCCTGGGGAGGACTTCCCGGGGAACGGCCACACAACTGCCTCACGTCCCGACCCGCTCGAAGCCCCTCCGCCACACCTCGCCTGGATGGCAGCTCGGGGGTACTGGTCTAGGCTAGGAACAATAGAAGTGTCTGCACAACACTATAGGCCGCTCTTCTACCGTCCTGTGTCGCGAGCGATAGGCACCAAGAGCTCCCCCTCGGACCGCCGCCTGGGGGGCTATGCAAGGTGCAAGCCGGTCCGTGTCCCGTCTACCCACTTCTATTGGCACCCCCCTAACAACTGTGGGGCGGCCGCCGGCTTCAACCTGGGGTCAGCCTTTTTTTTGGATAAGGTACTGTTGCCACCAGGCTGGCCTGTAACCCTTCACAGTTGTCTAGGCTGGTCAGGTACAGTCCATAACTCTCAGCCCTTCGCCCCCCGACCTCCTGGCCAAGTGACCTAATGGAGTGGGACGGCCCCCAAACTATCACTGGCCCACTCGGAGGGCCCTGGGCCTGGTGCACTGGCACCCTACTGGCCTCTGTAGATCAGGCTCTGGTGTTCAGACACCCTACTGAGCCTCTTGGGGAGCTGTCGTACTCCACAATACGTTGTGGGCGACTGTAGGGGTAGCTCCAGGCTCCACAAAGCTGCTCTCCACCTGCTGAGAGGGTCAAAAGTACCCCCTCAGCTGCTCCAAGGAAAAAGTCGTCCGCTATTGGCTGCTGTCCACCTACTGAGAAGGTCAAGAGTACCTCCTCAGCTGCTCCAAGGATGCTGCAGTTGGTTGTTGTCTGTTGTCCACCTGTTGAGAGGGTCAAGGGTACCCACTCAACATCTCCAAGGAAGCTGCCGTTCGCCTGCCGGGTCGCAACTCTGCTCCACCATGGTCCAAACACTGCACAGTACTGCCCACGCACACGCAGGGGTCGCTATTGGGCAGCCCCCCAGTCAGGGCCCCCTCCAGGGGTTGCTATTGCACAGCCCCCCCGGCCACAGGACCCTCCAGGGGTCGCTATTCCACACCCCCGGCACCCAGGGGTCGCTACTCGCCGCCCCCCGTCCACTGGGTTGCTATTCCGCGTCCCCCTGGTTGGCAGTACACAGCGCGGGTCGCTTCCCGCCGCTTCCCGCGGTCACGTCACGTGGTGGCAGGGTCCAGTCACCCCCTGCGCAGTCCGCGTCGGGGTCGGGCCGCCGCTCGTTCCTGCACCGCCCCCTCCGGGGTCCTGGCGCTCCCCGCCGCCGGATCCACCGGCCTCCGCGGCCGATTGCGCCTCCCCGCCGTCGGGGCCGGTCGCCCCCGGTCCGCGCTTCACCCCGCCGGTCACAGCTCGCGGGATGCGCGGCAATGCACCGCCCCCCGCCGCCAACCGCGGCGATCTCGCGGGGGAATGCTCCACCCCGCGCTCACCCGGATCCTTCGCGCAAACAGCAAAAACATGCGCCTCCCCCCACGGGGCCTGGCGCGCGGACTCCTTCCTGGCCGATTCAGGCCCCTCGCGGGGTGCCTGGCCGGCCGATGTTCCTCCGATCTCCCGGATAGGAGCCCCCCTCCGACGGGATGGGGCCCCCCTTTTGCTCTCGCGCCGCGTGGCGCGCTTCCGTCGTCCGCACCCGCCGGCTCCGAAACCACCTGGTGTGGTTTTCGGTTCGATGCGGGCGATGGCGCCCGCCGAGGCGCCCAATGAGGCCGCGGGGCCTCCTCCGCCGGATTGCCGGCGGGCTTTCCGGGGCGCTCGTGTCTTCGGGTACGCAGCATGGGCCCAGGCCGCAGGGATGGCCGGGCGCGGGGCGGCTGTGCGCGCGGTGGGTGCGCGGCGCCGTGCAGCTCGCGGGTGCAGCCGCTGGGAGGCGCGAGACAGGGGAAACAACGGTTACAGTACTGCGTCTGGCGGTCACCCTTTTGGGGCGGCCACCAGCGCGTGTCATGTGACAATGCAGCGCATCGTATCGTATCATGTCCAGCGATAGTATCTCATCCCCCAATACGGTCCAGGAGAGGGCCCTAAAGTACTGGATATTCAACTAGCCATATCTCCTCAACCACTAAGCCAATTGGGGTGGTTCAAAAACCTATGGACTCTTAACAGAGTCTACTTTCACCTGAGATAACATAATCACTGTACACTCCACTTCCCAGCTCCCATATAGAGAAACATTAACTACCCCCTGTAGTTTACACCACAGGGGGGGTGTTAAGAAAGGGGCGTGGCGGAAGCCCCAACAGTCGCCCGCTCCGAAACCAATTGTTGTGCACCCTATTGGATGCACCCCAGGACCTGCCCACGAGGGGCCTGCGGAGAGAGTGGGGAACCTCAACAAGATTGTTACAATTGGAAGTGTGTACCACATGTATAGTCAGATGTTCATTTACTAAAAAGGAAGCTAATCAAATTATAGACACACTATCCCCTAGTGTACCTATTAAACCCGTGCTCACTCCAAAATCCCAGTGCAACACAATAAAGTGAATTCACCAGTACGATTGGATCCACCAGAATTCACAACATCGACAAACGAGGCACTGATATTGCATATATGACTTGTAGAAAAAGCCATTGGTTATTGATCACCATTGCCAGGGTTTTGCCATTAATGAGGATTATACAACGAACCTCTCTATTGCCATTTTGCATATGCTATATAGCTACTGACGCCTTTGCCCCCTTGCCTATCCAACACTCAAAACACTACAAGATCAAACGACTTTGCAAGGTTGGCCAGTTCATTATATGTTGCGCTGCCAATGTTGGCAACTTATGCTATTTCTTGTACAACCCAGCACGTTGTTCTTCATTTTTCCTCATCTCCCCATCCACAGCCCATCCACAGAATGCCAAAGGGTGGGAGAGCAGCGCTTGCTTACCAGCATGGCGATGTTACGCGCACCAGCCTGATGTGGGAGACGTCCTACTAATGGCCCTTGGTGTGGGGGACGCCCTGCCCAAGGCACGTACTATTCCTCACCCACTGTAGCCTTTATCCATATTAGGATACGGGAGTAGGAGGGGTGGTCCCGCCTAGGTGCCCTGTAAGGACCTAGGTGCCCGG
>CAJHUC010002158.1:0-25717 GCA_905146915.1 Ostreobium quekettii
TATCTATCTATCTATCTATCTATCTATCTATCTATCTATCTATCTATCTATCTATCTATCTATCTATCTATCTATCTATTTATCTATCTATCTATCTATCTATCTATCTATCTATCTATCTATCTATCTATCTATCTATCTATCTATCTATCTATCTATCTATCTATCTATCTATCTATCTATCTATCTATCTATCTATCTATCTATCTATCTATCATGACCAACTATCATACTCATCTCCTCACTTGAAATAATGAACCAAAGCCTTATGTGTGTTGCAGCTATATTCTCCAAAGCGCCAACAAATGTTGTGCAATTTTCTGCTCTCATGACAGTCATGCGCAATATCTTGCTCCACATGGCAGAAGGGAATGGACCAATCTTACAACACACACAATCAATATCAGTTGTTGATTGCGGGACAAGGATTGCCCTTTTTTGCTACAATGTGAAGGTACAAGAAATTGTTATGGAAAAAGTTATCCCTTTGGTCCCATCCATGCTAAAGTGTGGCCCTTCATCGATGTAGAAGGGCAAGGTCTTTAAAGCTTCACAACCTGACAAGGTTGTGTGATGAGGCCATGCGAATAGTCAAAAGGTAGGGTTGAAACGGTGGTGGTTTCGGTGGCCAATTTTATGAAGGGCCCACTCAAAGTTGCATCCAAAAATGTTGTCCAACACTACAACCAATACTTTTGCAACCGATTGCCAAGTGATCTGTTGTCACAAATTGCATATATAGTAGTTAGCTCACCCTTGAGCAACCACATTTTCTTGTGAGTAGCGTGCAAAGCTTGTGCTTACCAGCCGATTGGCAATTGACTGCCAAATGTTCCGGCTTCAATTTTTGTGTAGGTGGAGCCATGCTTGCAACATTGCTTGGCCACTCAGCTGGTTGCACTGTCCCTTATTACACAGATGGAAAAGTGAGCATAATAATTACAAATCTTGCAACTGGCAGTCTCAATATGCAAGTTTGACCTTTGCAATAAGGGCGGATAGGAGGATATGACTGGGCACTAAACGATTGCTTTATTGTTTGTGTATGTTGGTTCTTGCTGCAATTGGGATATTTATCACATCAACCAATTCAATGCCAATTAGCAATGTGATCTACAAAAAGATAAGCAGCTTGCATGATCATTTGAAACTCCACAATGCCATTACGGACTATATGTCAAAAGGGTTGTTGGCAAACAATCTACTTCGGGAGGTCACTGACACCAAAACCTCTCAGTGGATCATGGACAAAAGCAATGTTCAGGAACTTGACAAAGCACACAAGCAAAAGGTGAACACCATTTATCACAGTTCCAAGTAAGTTGAACGTACCTTTTCTCAACAAGCATACCATAGGGTTGCAAGGCGCTTGTGTCACTGTTGGTTATTTGATATCATGTGAGTAATCAAAGGCACGTACACGATGTCATTGTTGTAACCTTTGCCTCCGGCCACCTCCCTCCAACAATTGACACAGCCAACTGGCTGGCTGGTCCCTCTCCTTCCATTGATTCATCACTCCCCTACAAGTGATCTGGTTGCATGGCAACATGTTTGTGTTGGCCACACAATCCACAACATGGATCCAATCTTGCGGCCACAACAAGCATGTTGGCAAACCGTTTTATTGATATGCATAGACTCTATGCACCTCTGAGGTGCTGCCTGCAGAAGTAGAGGCATTTATTTGGCATAGTGATGGCTCTCTGTGGGAGGTATATTCAGCACAAGGGGATTTGAAAGTAAGTTTCTATCACAATGTGGGATATGACATGGCGAAGGGGGGGTTACCTATAGCGCCCACTCTATATATGGCAAAAAAAACAGGGTGCGTTGGGGCTGCAATATTAACATCGGACAATTCATTTTATTACAACCAAATTCATCAAACAAGGCGCCCTATCCACTTAATAATAGAACACCTATTGGTACCCAAGGTACAAGTTGGTTGATCATGAGATTGACCCATTGCATTGCCATACCTTTGCAATAATGTGGCAATATTGGAGCACTTTGTTCTAAGAATTTATTGGAGTGATACACTTTATTTTTTGTCCATTCATAAATTGTTTGCAGCATAACAAGAAAATCAACCTGCCACTGCAATGCAATCCTTGAACATGGTGTTTGCAACAAATATATAGATGCAAAGTGTTGCCAATATTTTGCCATAAGCAATATATGTTAAATTATAAGCACAATTCAGTTTTTGACTAAAATATGGAGCAAGATAGGAATGTAGAGCCATCCATTGATAAAGTTCGTTTAAACAAGAATGTGAAATTTTGGAATTTTGTGTCGCAGGTGCTCACAGATGTATTTCCACTAATTGGATGCATTTATGTGCTCAGTTACTTCCCCAAGAAATTTGCTTGGGATGATACCTGCCATGGTGCACAGTAAGTATTTGATGTTGTTATCTCCACTAAAATTTGCAATACATGATGCTACTTTGTAAAGTGCAAAGAGAGTTCTATATCATATTGAAAAGGTTTTGTCTTGTAAGGTATGTGACAAACATGCAATGCTTTCTCTTCCAAAATGTTACATTGTGGCAGCACCATTTTGCCCAAGCCTACTATTTCATTGATGAATTCCACTTCAAAGAGCACAAAGACCAATGGTGCCAGCTTCACACCAACCCCAACAAAATCGCCCATATCAGAGGTGAAAATCATTAGGTAATAAAAGAAGTTTTTTAACTTCCATGATTGCCATATTCATCGTGGTTCAATGATCACATTTTAATTTCTACGACTCCATCAATTGCAAATCAATATTGAATGAGCAACCCATGGTTGCAACACAAAGGCGCCATGTTTTTGAATGAATATAAATGTTGTGCAACTAAACTTTGGTTAACTTCTTTACAAATGTGTGAACAATTGTTCTCATAGTTGCACAGGAATAACGCAATGAGCAAGCACTTCACTGGTCCAAAATTTAATACATTCATCATTAAAATGCTTGACCAACACAACAACAACACCAAGAAGTGCATGGCCACAAAACGATTTATTATAAGATTTGGTGCCACAAAAAAGCAAAAGTATATTCTAATAAAGGAATTCAATGAATACACTTGCTTTCCTACCTCCATCAAAAACTACCCTAATAATTTGGTATACATAGTAGTAAAGGCAAACTTGCATGCACACAAGCATATGTATTTTCTTAATAGCAAGACCAAGGCGGGATTGAATTGATTGGTATACTTGGTATTAAATCAATTGTCACAATGAGATGCCACCCACCAACATTATGACCGCACTATGTTCAACCCCTTTTGGTGTTTGAAGGGACAACACCACAGTGGAATTTTGTTTCTAAAGCCATCTCTTTGGCATTGTATGGGTGGTTTTATGCCTAATTGTGGTAGGTGAATGCACCACCTACCATATATCTTTCAATATTTTAATTGGCCTTGCAACCTACAATTACAATTATAGAAACTCAAGGCACAATTTTATGGAATACCAAAGGACATTTTCGATACCATAATCATAAAGTGATTTAGTCTAGAAAAATACCTGATGATATCCAAAAAGCTTAAGAAAGAGCTGTAGCAATAAGGTTGCAACAGAAATCATGGAGGCAACTCCCATGACTGCAGAATCCTTATAACAAGAGCAACATTCTGCCATACTTCAAACATCACACAACAGTGAACAACAACCAGTTGCAGTAGTTGATGTGGTGTGCGGGCCTATCGCTGGTACATTGCAAGTGTGGGGATAGTCACGAGAAATTATCGATATGTTGTGTGACGACACAACATACACATTGAGGCAACTAGAGCAAGTGGGTTGATTGGCACATGCCGAAAAACCCATGCAATCAATTGCAATGATTAACAACAATGGGGTGCCTACAAGCACCTTGTAAAAGTGGCGGATGCAATTCACTATTGAGCCCAAGTGAAGGGATCGCAAGAAAAGGAGGATAATAGGGGCAGATTAAATAACAAGGTAAAAAAATCAAGTGTTTATGAACAGCAAATTAACCGTTTGTTAAAGTGAAGCTCTTCTATTTAGCCTGTATTATGTATTAATGGCTAGGAACATAGTGTTGTTTAAGTTGCTAAGACAAAACTATGTGATATTAAATGTTGCCACCTAGGCTAGCATCACCTATCCACTCCCCTCAAGAGCAAGATTTGTTCACTTATCCAACAACTATATTTAATATAGTATAATAATAGTATATAATAGTATAATATAGTATATTATAAACATAATACCTCTTGAATCCCATTGCACACAACAAGTTGCTTACTAGATGCCCACTTAGTTGCTCACAAAAAAGTTCTTATGCACAGATTGAAAATAAACGAATTCGACACCATGCAACACCATGCATATTGGCAACCAAGGGTATTTTTATAGTTTTCGGTAATGGTAAAGTTGTCTACACCATTGACCATTGTTGTGTTGCAAGCGAGTTGTGTCCATTGACACATTTCAAATCTGGGTTTTTGCTAGCACATGAGGATGTTGGTGCAATTATTGCATCTTGCACATCCACATTAAACTTAGCATAGGCGAGTATAAGTGCAAATGCCAATTGGGTATTGGCTATTATTGTCAACAAAGCAAGCACTGCCACTTGCATCGAGGTGCAGCAAGGGATGGTGATGGTGCTTCAACCTATGCGCTCCCTTGTGGTGTGGTATCCATAGCTAAAGTCACATTGCATTGGGTGCATATGCTGATGCTGGGACCTAGAGTTGGGGCTGGTGTTTTCCATAACTCATGCAAGCATGGGTGCACCACTTTTACAAGATGCTTGTGAGCACCCCATTGTTGTTAATTGTTGTAATTGATTGCATGGGTTTCTTGGCCTGTGCCAATCAACCCACTTGCTCTAGTTGCCCCAATGTGTATGTTGTGTCATCACACAACACATTGATGGTATCTCGTGAATGTCCCCACACTGGCAATATGCCAATGATAGGCCCACACACCACATCAACTACTGCAACTAGTTGTTGTTCACTATTGTGTGATGTTTGTAGCATAGCAGAGTGTTGCTCTTGCTACAAAGATTCTGCAATCATGGGAGTTGCCTGCTTCCATGATCTCCGTTGCAGCCTTATTGTTGCAACCCTTTCTTGGGCTTTTTGGACATCATCAGGTATTTTGCCAGACTCAATCCACTCCACAATTATGGCATCAAAAGTGTCCTCTGGTATTCCATAAAATTGTGCCTTGAGTTTCTGTAATTGTAATTGTAGGTTGCAAGGCCATTTAAAAAATTGAATGATATATGGTAGGTGGTGCATTCACCGACCACAATTAGATATACACCCATTCATGCAATGGTAGAGAGATGGTTTTAGAAACGAAATTCTATTGTGGTGTTGTCTCTTCAAATGCCAAAAAGGGTTGAACATAGTGCAGTCGTAATGTTGTTGGGTGGCACCACTAAATTGAGATAATTGATTTGGTACCAAATGTACCAATCAATTCAATCCAGCCTTGGTCTTGCTATTAGGAAAATACGTATGCTTGTGTGCGTGCAAGCTTACCTTTGCTAGTATGTATACCGGACTATTAGGGTAATCTTTGATGGAGGTAGGAATGCAAGCGTCTTCATTGAGTTCTTGTATTAGAATATACTTTTGCTTTTTTGTGGCACTAAATCTTACAACGAATCGCTTTGTGGCCATGCACTCCTCGGTGTCTTTGTTGTGTTGGTCAAGCATTTAATTATGAATATATTAAATTTTGGACTAGTGAAATGGTTGCCCATTGCAATACTATACCCATGCAACTATGAGAACAATTGTTCACATATCTGTAAAGGAGTTAACCAAAGTTTAATTACACAACATTTGTATTCATTCAAAAACATGGCGGCTTTTGTGTTGTGCAACCATGGGCTGCTCATTCAATATTGATTTGCAATTGATGGAGTGGTAGAAATCAAAATATGATCATTGAACCACGATGAATACGGCAATCATGGAAGTCAAAAAGCTTCTTTCATTACCTGGTGATTTTCACCTCTGATACGAGCGATTTTGTTGGGGTCAGTGTGAAGCTGGCACCACTTGTCTTTGTACCCTTTGAAATGGAATTTGTCAATGAAATGGTAGGTCGGGTAAAACGGCGCTGCCACGATGTGACATTTTGGAAGAGAAAGCATTGCATGTTGTCACATACCTAACAAGATAAAACCTCTTTAGTATGATATGGAAACTCTCTTGGCACTTTACAAAGCAATATTGTGTGTTGCAAATTTCAAAAGAGATACCAACATAAAATGCTTACAGTGCACCATGGCATGCATCATCCCAAGCAAAGAGCCTGGGGACATAACCAAGTGTCATAAATACATCCAATTGGTGGAAATACATCTGTGGACACCTTCGACACAAAATTCCAAAATTTCGCATTTTTGTTTAAATGGGCTTCATCAATAGATGGCTTACATTCTTGCCTTGCTCATCATTTTGTTTAAAAACTGATTTGTGATAACAATTTAATATGGATTGCTTATGACAAAATATTGACAACACATTGCATCTTCACATTTGTTACAAATACAATGTTCAAGGATTGCATTGCGATGGCAATTTCATTTCCTAGTTGTGTTGTAAACAATTCATTACCAGACAAAAAAATATAGTGTATCACTGCAATAAATTCCTGGAACAAAATGCTCCAATGTTGCCACATTATTGCAAAAGGTACGGCAATGCAACAGGTCAATCTCATGTTCAACCAACCTGCACCTTGGGTACCAACAGGTGTTTTATTACTTACAATATAATGGGGTTCCTTATTTGATGAATCTAATTGTAATAAAATGAGTTGTCTAATTGTTCGGGGCACCAATAAATGGAGCCGATCTATATGAATAGATGGCTGCCATGCCACAAGAAATGTTATGCGAATGCTACCAAGCTGGTGCCCCGTGAGGCCCAGAATTCCAGGCCAGTTTGGCCTCAGTCGACAGTTCGCAAACAGACCGGTGGGGTACCAGGCCACAGGAAACCCACAGGGGCCGTCAGGGCCCGGATGTACGCCGACAGGTGGACAACTGTCACGTAAACCTGCCCAGCTATTCACCCACTGTGCGGGAAGCACCCAGGAAGCACCAAGGCCTGTGAGGCCCGCACCCAACGCCAGCCACCTGCATGCCCAGCGACTGGCTGAAACGCTGCGCGCGTGCCAAGCGACCGACCCGAATGGATCAGGGGCACCTGCCGATGGGCCCTGCGTCGAAAGATTGGAGCAATGCCCGTTGATCGGGCAGTTCTGCCCATGGGAACCCATGGGACTCCGCGGAGGGGGTCGCAGCCGCACGGCGGCGAAGACAATCCCAAGGGGATTGCTTGGAGGTAGCCTGGGGGATCCGGAGGCGGGGATTCCCTTCTGCCAGGCGAGGGGCTACTTCGAAAGGTAGATATTAGGAATGGATAGCGATAGTGGTCCGGGAAGCGTTTGAACGGGGAATCTTTCCGGAAAAATGGCGCCCGGCCATTCCTGCGAGCCTTGCGCCCAACCTGCGAGGGGAACGCCGCAAAACGCGCCGACCCGATGGCGGGCCGGAGGGGGGTGCAAGGGGGTGCAAGTGCGGAGAGTGAGGTGGTGGGGGGCGCCTGTACCGCCGAGCGCTGACTCAGCGGGGCGCCCGGGGGAATTTGCGATACGCGTACATATCAGGCAGGAATCGGGCGCTGTCACGTCGCCCGGTATGCTAGGCGACTGTACGCGAACTGGCACGTGGGGTTCTGATTGCAGTCAGGCATGGAGACTCATTATGGGTTGAAAGACATCATTATGAGATTCTGATGACACAGATCGATTGCAAATTCAATTTGCAATTGAATGGTACAAGATTTATATTTTTCTGATAAGTTCTGGAAAATCTAGGGTCCTAGAAAGAACAAAATAAGTGGACCCTAAGAAACAACATTTGTTTCCGATGGACTTTTGAGGGTTTTTAGGATTGAAAAGCTAGGTGTTCCTGGAAAGAAACAGTGGTTAAAGCATTTTAGGGATAGTGGAGACTGCTGTCAAGTGTAGCTTTGAGATAGGTTGTTTGTGATGAGATATGCGCGGATTTGGGCATGCCATG
Organism: Ostreobium quekettii; assembly: GCA_905146915.1. Lineage (NCBI taxonomy): Eukaryota > Viridiplantae > Chlorophyta > Ulvophyceae > Bryopsidales > Ostreobiaceae > Ostreobium > Ostreobium quekettii. The sequence continues at coordinate 8,086 of CAJHUC010002158.1, forward strand.
CGAGATCTTCGCGGATTGTGCCACCATGGCTGTGTCGCTGGACGACAACGGCCTGGAAGGGCGAATGTCGGCTGTGTTTGCATGGCGAAGGGACCTGGGGTTTCCGTCCCTCCAGGATGTCAAGGATCTGTCGTCGGAGCTGGAAGAATTCCAGGAGAATCGAGTGAATACTCCTGGAGTTCGAGTGCATACCGTCCTGGGTGACGGAAGGACGGTGTGGGACGTTGAATGGAAGAGAGCAAACGATCTGCAGACGATATTGCTGCAGGAGTGGGACGCTGCCCTTGTCCGAGACCTCAAGCTGTGCGATGTTATCAAGGATGCCACAGCAACCTTTGAAATGCTGTTTGACATACGAGATTTCCCGCCACTTCTCAAGTCCGAGATCCTCTCTACGGACTTGAGTCTATGGCCCTATCGAGGCATGGAGCCGTTCTGGAAGTGGCGGCTAGGGAGGATTGAGGGCGTCTGTCGAGGAATGGAACAGAATACACTATTCTTTGGCGGGCGAGACAATTGTGCCTGCAACAAGCTGGTTGCGCCGGAGGGAGCGGGTTTTGGCTGAGCTGTTTGCTCAGCGAATCCAAGCCAAGATGATCAGAGAGGCCTTTGACATGGACGAAGAAGTGAAGGCGCTGCGACAGGAGTCCCGTCAAATGGAAGACATTCTTCTTGGACCAGTTCCTATGGCGGTTGCGACACCCTCTCTGGTCGAAGCCATCGACGAGTTCCACCAAAGACAGCGGGAAATCGATGAACTCAAGGCCAAGGACGACCTGAAGGTAGAAGTGGTGAATTGGCTTGCCAAGAAGGGACCTCGGCCCCTTGTGGTCAAGCCGAAAGTCTCTCCTGGTGCTGCCCGCCATCCGTGAGGGCATGGCAGCGTGGGGCACATGGAACATGGAGCCCATGCAGGATTCGGTGTGAATGCGGTCAGATTTGATGGATACGCTGATAGCGACATGTTGAGCGAGCGGGGGTTGTGTGGTACACTTTGTTTAACTGTCATTTCAAGTGAAAGGACTTGACGAAATATTGCACTACGTTTTCTATGAAATTTCATGGTGAATATGAGGTACTAGGAACCCCAGATCCGGAATCTTCCAGGTCAGCAGCGGCAGCATGATGGTACTAGGGTTTGGCGGAACTTTAAGTGAAAAAATCTAGTGGGAATCAGTGTCCAATGTGTACACTATGGAACATATGGGGTGACTGGACACTAGGTGGAGGATTTGGTTGGATTTGGACGGCCCATAGGTGCTGTACGGTGATGGGACTTTAAGTGCTGAAAAGTTTTGATGTGAATAACAAGAGGCATTACAAGAGGGATAGTAGGGAATCTTCTGAGGCATATTCTGCGGTGTGTGTGGCTGAGAATGAATGCGAACTTGTATATAATCCGACGAGCTGGCAATGTAGGCTGCTCTCGGTCTGTAACTCGTTTTGGTTACGGCCGCTGCAGCCAGCCAGGCCTCCTCACCGGCTGAGGAGAGGACCTGAGAGGCCAAGTGAGCATCCCTTTCGAGGGAGGGACTCAGGCCCTGTGCGCGATTGGCGTGAGACGATCGGCCTGTGCGATTCTGGCCGTTTCGTCGATCGAATTCGCCCCCATTCGACTGGATTCAAGTCGATTCTTCACTGCTGCCCTCCGGAGAGGTCTGGCCATGGCGTGGCCACGATCTTGTCATGGTTTTGGAGCACGGGTATGCATTCTGGGGCTGGTCGTCGCGTCATGGGGAATGGTCTCGTCGTATACGGTTGAGGATGTGTCTGAACCTGCCAGAAGTCCGTCAGTTTCTGACGACGATTTCGAGGCTACAGGTGTGAGTGCAGACGGCATGGACAAGTCGAGTATACCCCTGCTCATGGGGGGTGATGATGCTGGAGAAGATCGGCGCATATCGGCGCTGATCCATAACAACGCAGCTGCTCGTGAAGAGCTGCGTCGTCAGTGTTTAGCCATGAAGGAGATGAGCGACAAGATGTCGACTCTGATCCTGGCTGTGAAGGAGGAGAGTTCCAAGGGTCCGAGTAGGAAATCGCTGCTACGTCGGGCATGGGACGGACTGTGGGGTGTTGAAAAGGACTGGATAGTTGAAGAGCTGGTGATTGACGAGGATTCGTCGAGAAGCAATATGACATCAGCTTCAGAGACGGGCACTGAACCACCACACCCGGAGTTGACGCGTACTGTGACGTCAATTGTGAATTGTACGTCTGTCAGGACGTGCATCTTGTACATGGTGGATGCGGCGTTATGTGCACCTTCAGGATTTGTCAGCAATCCGTATGGATACATGCTGCAATCCCTCAACACTATGAGCACTGTGGCAAGAGGGAACATGGATATCCTGGGGCAGATCATCACTGGAATTGTTGCCTTCATTGGGATCAATATGGTGGTGTCGACAATGAGAAGGGTGGCAGAGGTTATCAAGCTGATGCATACAGCATGGATCAGTTTTTGGAAGCTTCCCATCTTCATGGCTGCCAAAGACATATGGGAATACTGGAAGAAGCTGTCTGGACGAAAAGGAGAGGAAGTACTGCTGGATAAGCGGCTGGCGAAAGTGGAGAAGCTGATGAATCTGGCAGACAAGCTGGCAAAAGTTGTTGGTGAAGGGATGCAGCCGCCTCCAAGAATTGAAGTTTTTCAGCCTCCAGATGTCAAGGCGAAGGCGGAAAAGGACGGGATGTGCCCAATCTGTAAATCTGGGTATCATCAACCTAAGGATTGCGTCAGGCGCAAGATTGAAGAATTCGAAGCTGATGCAAGGCAGCGGAAACAGGAGCGAAGGAGAGCTGCAATCATCCGTGAGATGAACGCAGCTTCACAGGAAGCTCTGGCCAATGTTGATGTTGTACCATCAACGGGCAAGGCTGAAGTTGCCATGGAAGAGGGTGATGTCAGCGATGACTCGCCATTTGAAGTCAATGGGCGAACTTTGATGTTCGCAACTGCATCGATTCACAACCGCGATTTTGATCGCTGCCTGATCGATACGGGATCAGAAGTGAATATACTACCTCAGAGTCTCGCTGAGTCCAAGAGCATCCCATACAACAAGGAGGGGAAGCTGCCAGCAGTCATGGGATTCGATGGGAAGCTGGGCAAGATGGTGGGCAAGATCCGCACAACCATCAAGCTTGGGCCATCCTCGCAGGTCAGACGTGGCGTCAACTTTCTGGTGTCGCCTGATGTAAAGCACCCTATCATAGGGTTTCCTACTCTGCATGAGCTGGGCATGGGCATGGACTGCCTTGCCCGAGAGCTCAAGGACTTTGGGATAGGCAACGTCATCAAGTGTAGTGCTTACGTCACTGTGATGAATGAGGAGGAAAAGGGGGCTGCTCAGGCAGCCCAAAAAAATAGATGAGTCAGCAGGCCTGGGGCCTGCTAGGGGTAGTGGTACTGCCACATTAGTGCAGCTCTGGAGTTTGGAAAAGAAAGGGGGAAAAGCATTAAAAATACATGACAAAAATACGGTTTCTATACTGGCTGGGAAGTCGTGTTTTTTGCCACCACGAAAGGTGACAGTTTTATACCCGCCCTACAAGGTGTTGTGTCAGGGCTGTGTCGCCATTACGTGTGGGTTGACTAGAAGGGGAACCGTGTCGAATCTGGTGGTCACAGCTGGTGGGCAGCTGCGTGTGCATGTGCTAAATGCAACAGATGAGACAATGCAATTGGTTCCTAAGACGGTATTAGTAAATGTGATGGGCAGTGAGGTTAAAGTACAACATTTTGCTGAAGGAATCATAGGGATAGCTGTGGCTGAATGTCCTGATGTGACTGAGGACACTATCCGCTCTGAGGTCATGAGCAGATTCCCTGATGTTGGTGATCTGAGTCAGCATCCCGTGAAGGAACCCATGCAGAAGCTGATTGTGAGGTCGACGGAAGTTCAGTGGGTCCCGCCTCCAGAATGTGGTATTCGCACGCAGTACACAGTTGAATCTGTGTCAGACAGACGGCTGATTAGTCAGCAGCTGCAAGACTATATCCGGAGGGGATACTTGAAAAGGGTTTCTGTGGGTGAGGACATTTACATGTCTCCATTATTGCCCATTAAAAAACCCAATGGGACATATCGTTTTACAAACGATTTCAGAAAACTGAACATGTACTTTGCTAGCGTGGGAACGTCACAAGTTGATGTGTGGCGGAAAATCTGGGAGATCTGTCCGACCTGGCAGTACTTTATAAAAATATGTTTGAAAGATGGTTTTTTTGGGGTGCTGGTAGATGAAATTCTGTCTCATCTATTCGGCTTTACATTTGGGGCTGATAGGTTTAGATGGGTTAGATTGCCACAAGGATGGAAGTGGTCGTCACCACTTTTCGGGGAGCGAGTGGCAGAAATACTGTGGGATATTATAGCACCCCAGTACAGCGATGATGTACTGGGGGGAGGGGTGACTAAAGAGGAGCTGCGTGATGTGGCAATAGAGATCTTCAGTAGATTTGACCATTTTGGGGTCAAGGTTAACTTCGACAAAGTATTGTGGATGGCTGAAGAGATAATATTCTTGGGATACCTCATTAAGGACGGGAAAGTAGGGCTGCAACATTTCATCAAGCAGAAAATGGAGGAGATTGGTGAAATCCAGACTGTAAAGGATCTGGAAAGGGTCATTGTCATTCTGGAGTACACCAGACGTACAGTCAGGGATATCAAAATAATACTGGGCCCACCACGAGATGATTTGAGACGGCTGAAGGCTGGTGAGAAGCTGGACATAGCTGAGATGAATCAGCAAGTTGAAAAGGCGTTCAGGCAGGCCTTGGACAATGCAGAATGGCTGATGCTGCCAGGTGGTGAATCTGACAGCTTTGCATTTGTCCTTAACACTGATTGGGCCAACAATCATGTTGGCTACATGCTTTTTGCATGTAAAGGTGATGAAAAGAGACTTGTTGATTTGGGCAGTAAAAAATGGCCCAGAGTTTCCTCGTCGTATCTTGGGGAGCTGGGAGCAATGCAGTGGGCCTGCAAACGGACCAAGCCCTACAGAGGTGATTTGCCAGTAGTAATACAGACGGATAGTCACAGTTTGGTTAGTAAGGCTCAATCAGGCACAGTGTATGACACTGACATCAGGGCTTACAACAGATGGGCCTGGATGATAGCAAATGAGCCTGGTTTCAAACTGGAATTTGTGGCAGGGGTAGATAATGAGGGGGCAGACCTGCTGAGTAGGCCGATCAAAAATTTGATGGAAGTTGATTTTTCGGACAGTCAGACCTGCGGGACGGTTCTGAGGGGCGTCGCGAACCCGTCAGAATTTGCTGATGATGTGTCAGACTGTGAGACAATCACTGACGAAGACATTTTTCGCAGTTTGGGAATTGAGGAATTCCGAGAATCAGCTGACATCACAGAGGACAGCAGGGCAGCTGCAAGGCAGCTGCAAGAGATGCTGGGAAGGGAACCGGAGCTGCGAGATGCTGCCATAGGGTCCCATCAGCCCTGCAGCACTGTGGCACTGGAAACGCTGCCATCACCGAAGGCGGGTGATGTTATGCATAGTCACCCGTCCAGTATATCGGTGCATCAGCCTGAAGCCCAGAGGGAGGAGTGCAAGACAGCAGGTGCAATGCCAGATTGGAAGCGGTTTGATGTGGAAACAACTAATTTGATGTTTGAGAGAGGTGACGAAGACCAAGAAGATGATGAGCTGGCTGTAGATACACATTTGGATATGTTTGAATTAGATGACGAAGAATCATCTTCAAAGCAACCAGAAGTGGAGGGAGAATATGCTGGGTCAGAGGATTCGCTGCAAGTTGATGAGCATCTTGATATGTTTGAGTCAAGTGAAGACGAAGAGAAGCTGCCTTTGGGAGCTGCTGATAGTCAGGAGGAACTGGAGCTGGAATTAGCACCAGTACCTCAGGCTGGTACTAAGGAAGAAGAAGATGAGCCAGAAGAGTCTGAAGATGAATTGATGATTGACATTGAAGGTGAAGGAATCCCTGCCTCTGAAGATGATGTTGAAAGGTTGATTTGGCGGGAACATGCCTTTGGGCACTGGGGTGCAAAGAAAGTGTACCAAGCGCTGAAGCGCCAAGGAGTTGAGATACCATTGAGTCGAATACGCAAGGAACTACGCCTGTGCGGAATTTGCGCATGTTTCAAGCCTCGTTTCAGAAGAAGACGATGGGGACAACCTCCCTATTCTGAAGTGCCAGGTCACACTATCTACGCAGATTTCATTGGACCTGTGACGCCATCAGGAGCTGGAGGGAACCGATACATTCAATGTATCGTGGACAGTGCTACGAGACGTGTACATGCGACAGCGCTGCACTCCACCCATACTCGAAGTGCTATTAAAGGCTTACGGGAGTGGATTGCTCGGAATGGCCAGTTTGATATACTGGTGACGGACAACGACACAGCTTATGACTCAAATGAGATGAGGCGCTGGTGCAAGAAGACAGGGGTGACTCAAGTGTTCAATCCGCCCCATCACCACAGAGCCATTGGTTTGGTTGAGCGAATGAACAGAACATTGGTGGACAGATTGAGAAAAATGCGTTTTCATTATATGGAGACAACGGGAAGGCGAGCAACCTGGAGCATCTTTTTGCCTCAGTGCTTACAATCGATGAATAATACAGTTCATGACATCACAGGCTATACGCCTAATGAACTGTGGGAAGGTACAGCTGAACAGCGAAGTATTGCACATGCTAGGAGCGTGAGAGCAAGGCAGTTGCGGGACAAGAGAGTGCTGCATCGGCCAATGAAGTTTACAATTGGTCAGCCTGTTTTGGTACATGATGCAATGGCAGCTGCTGATCGTGGTCGAAAATTTGACCCGAGATGGAAAGGTGTCTACGTCCTGACTGAGCGCATTTCGCCAGCTGTTTGGCGAGCAAGACCGGTTAAGGAAACGGCTACCCCTGGCAGGAAGCCACATCATGTTTTCCATGAAGATCAACTGCAGCCATATCGACTTTGAGGGCAGCAGTGGTTAAGGAACAGTTTTGGACAATGGGCAGATACGAGTTGGGATGTAATCAGTGGGATTTGGAGCCTGATTTCGGAGTATTCGCAGTGGAGTGGCGAGATTGGGCCCATGTTCGGGGCACCAATAAATGGAGCCGATCTATATGAATAGATGGCTGCCATGCCACAAGAAATGTTATGCGAATACTACCAAGCTGGTGCCCCGTGAGGCCCAGAATTCCAGGCCAGTTTGGCCTCAGTCGACAGTTCGCAAACAGACCGGTGGGGTACCAGGCCACAGGGAACCCACAGGGGCCGTCAGGGCCCGGATGTACGCCGACAGGTGGACAACTGTCACGTAAACCTGCCCAGCTATTCACCCACTGTGCGGGAAGCACCCAGGAAGCACCAAGGCCTGTGAGGCCCGCACCCAACGCCAGCCACCTGCATGCCCAGCGACTGGCTGAAACACTGCGCGCGTGCCAAGCGACCGACCCGAATGGATCAGGGGCACCTGCCGATGGGCCCTGCGTCGAAAGATCGGAGCAATGCCTGTTGATCAGGCAGTTCTGCCCATGGGAACCCATGGGACTCCGCGGAGGGGGTCGCAGCCGCACGGCGGCGAAGACAATCCCAAGGGGATTGCTTGGAGGTGGCCGGGGGGATCCGGAGGCAAGGGGCAGAGTTCCCTTTCTGCCCGGGCAGCACACTTACGGAGGGGTGCTCGAGAGAGAGCGCCCCCCGAAGGTGGATGCGGGAATGGATGGCGATGGTGGTCCGGAGGCGTTTCCGGAACGGGGGGGATCTTTCCGGAAAAGACGAGCCGGCCATTCTACGGAGGGGGGCCTTGCGCCCAACCCTGCCGGGGGGGTTTGCTCGCAAAGGCCGCCTTGAGGAAACGCGCCGACCCGATGGCGGGCCGGAGGGGGTGCAAGGGGGTGCGAGTGCGGAGAGTGAGGTGGTGGGGGGCGCCTGTACCGCCGAGCGCTGACTCAGCGGGGCGCCCGGGGGAATTTGCGATACGCGTACGTATCGGCAGGAATCGGGCGTTGTCACGTCGCCCTGTATGCTAGGCGACTGTACGCGAACAAGCACGTGGGGTTCTGATTGCAGTCAGGCATGGAGACTCATTATGGGTTGAAAGACACCATTATGAGATTCTGATGACACAGATCGATTGCAAATTCAATTTGCAATTGAATGGTACAAGATTTATGTTTTTCTGATAAGTTCTGGAAAATCTAGGGTCCTAGAAAGAACAAAATAAGTGGACCCTAAGAAACAACATTTGTTTCCGATAGACTTTTGAGGGTTTTTAGGATTGAAAAGCTAGGTGTTGCTGGAAAGAAATAGTGGTTAAAGCATTTTAGGGATAGTGGAGACTGCTGTCAAGTGTAGCTTTGAGATAGGTTAGTTTGTGATGAGATATGCGCGGATTTGGGCATGCCATGCGAGATCTTCGCGGATTGTGCCACCATGGCTGTGTCGCTAGACGACAACGGCCTAGAAGGGCGAACGTCGGCTGTGTTTTCATGGCGAAGGGACTTGGGGTTTCCGTCCCTCCAGGATGTCAAGGATCTGTCGTCGGAGCTGGAAGAATTCCAGGAGAATCGAGTGAATACTCCTGGAGTTCGAGTGCATACCGTCCTGGGTGACGGAAGGACGGTGTGGGACGTTGAATGGAAGAGAGCAAACGATCTGCAGACGATATTGCTGCAGGAGTGGGACGCTGCCCTTGTCCGAGACCTCAAGCTGTGCGATGTTATCAAGGATGCCACAGCAACCTTTGAAATGCTATTTGACATACGAGATTTCCCGCCACTTCTCAAGTCCGAGATCCTCTACGGACTTGAGTCTATGGCATATCGAGGCATGGAGCCGTCCTGGAGAGTGGCGGCTAGGGAGATTGAGGCGGCGTCTGTCAGAATGGAACAGAATACACCTATTCTTTGGCGGGCGAAGACAATCGTACGCAACAAGCTGGTTGTGTCGGAGGAGCGGGTTTTGGCTGAGCTGTTTGCTCAGCGAATCCAAGCCAAGACGATCAGAGAGGCCTTTGACATGGATGAAGAAGTGAAGGCGCTGCGACAGGAGTCCCGTCAAATGGAAGACATTCTTCTTGGACCAGTTCCTATGGCGGTTGCGACACCCTCTCTGGTCGAAGCCATCGACGAGTTCCACCAAAGACAGCGGGAAATTGATGAACTCAAGGCCAAGGATGACCTGAAGGTGGAAGTGGTGAATTGGCTTGCCAAGAAGGGACCTCGGCCCCTTGTGGTCAAGCCGAAAGTCTCTCCTGGTGCTGCCCGCCATCCGTGAGGGCATGGCAGCGTGGGGCACATGGGAACATGGATCCCATGCAGGATTCGGTGTGAATGCGGTCAGATTTGATGGATACGCTGATAGCGACATGTTGAGCGAGCGGGGGTTGTGTGGTACACTTTGTTGAACTGTCATTTCAAGTGAAAGGACTTGACGAAATATTGCACTACGTTTTCTATGAAATTTCATAGTGAATATGAGGTACTAGGAACCCCAGATCCGGAATCTTCCAGGTCAGCAGCGGCAGCATGATGGTACTAGGGTTTGGCGGAACTTTAAGTGAAAAAATCTAGTGGGAATCAGTGTCCAATGTGTACACTATGGAACATATGGGGTGACTGGACACTAGGTGGAGGATTTGGTTGGATTTGGACGGCCCATAGGTGCTGTACGGTGATGGGACTTTAAGTGCTGAAAAGTTTTGATGTGAATAACAAGAGGCATTACAAGAGGGATAGTAGGGAATCTTCTGAGGCATATTCTGCGGTGTGTGTGGCTGAGAATGAATGCGAACTTGTATATAATCCGACGAGCTGGCAATGTAGGCCGCTCTCGGCCTGTAACTCGTTTTGGTTACAGCCGCTGCAGCCAGCCAGGCCTCCTCACCGGCTGAGGAGAGGACCTGAGAGGCCAAGTGAGCATCCCTTTCGAGGGAGGGACTCAGGCCCTGTGCGCGATTGGCGTGAGACGATCGGCCTGTGCGATTCTGGCCGTTTCGTCGATCGAATTCGGCCCCATTCGACTGGATTCAAGTCGATTCTTCACTGCTGCCCTCCGGAGAGGTCTGGCCATGGCGTGGCCACGATCTTGTCACTAATGTTAATACTACAAACCCAATGCACCCTGTTTTTTCTTTGGCCATATCAAGGGTGGGCGCTATAGGTAACCCCCCCCCTTCACCGTGTCATATCCCGCACTATGACAGAAACCTCCCTTTCAAATCCCCCTGTGCTGAATATACCTCCAATTGAGAGCCATCACAACACCAGATAAACGTGTCCGCTTCCGTAAGCAGCACCTCTACGCATGTCAATGAAACGGTTTGCCAACCCGCTTGTTGTTGCCTTAAGATTGGATCCACATTGTCGATTGTGTGGCCAACACAAGCACTCTGCCGTGCTACCATATCACTTGCAGGGGAGTGATGAATCAATGGCAAGAGAGGGACTGGCCGGCCAGCCAAATGTGTCAATTGCTGGAGGGAGGTGGCCAGAGGTGCAGGCAACAACGACATTATGTATGTGCCTTTGATCACACACATGGTATCAAATAACCAACAATGACACAAGTGCCTTGCAACCCTGTGGTATGTCTGTTGAGAAAAGGTATGTTCAACTTACTTGGAAATATTGATAAGTGGTGTTTACCTTTTGCCTCATCAAGGTCCTGAAGGTTGATTTGTTCCATGATCCACTGGGAGGTTTTGGTGTCACTGACCTCCCAAAATAGATTGTTTGCCAACAACCCTTTGGACATATAGTGCGCGATGGCATTGTGGAGTGCGGAACAATTAAGCAAGCTGCTTATCTTTTTGTAGATTATATTTCTAATTGGCATTGAATTGGTTGATGTGATAAATGTCCCAATTGCAGTGAGAACCGACTTGCACAAAGAATAAAAGCAATCGTTTAGTACCCAGTCATAGCCTCCTATCCGCCCTTCTTGTGAAAGTCAAACCTACATATTGAGACTACCAGTTGCAGGCTCTGCAATTATTATGCTCACTTTTCCATCTGTGTAGTAAGGGACAATGCGTCTAGCTAGGTGGGCAAGTAGCGTTGCGAGCATGGCTCCACCTACACAAAAATTCAAGGAGGCGGACCATTTGGCAGTCAATTGCCAATCGGTTGGTAAGGACAAACTTTGCACGCTACTTCCAAGAAAATGTGGTTGCTCAAGGGTGAGCTAGCTACCATATATGCAACTGGTGAAAACATATCACTTGGCAATTGGTTGCAAAAGTATTGGTTGTAGTGTTGGACAGTATTTTTGCATGCAACTTTGAGTGGGCTCTTCATAAAATTGGCCACCGAACACCACCACTATTTCAACCATACCTTTTGACTATTTGCATGGCCTTATCGCACAACCTCATCAGGTTGTGAAGCTTTAAAAACCTTGCGCTTGTGCATCGATGAGGGGCCACACTTTAGCATGGATGGGACCAACGGGATGATTTTTTCTATAACAATTTTTTGTACCTTTACACTATAACAAAAATGGGCAATCCTTGTCCTGCAATCAACAACTAATATTGATTGTGTGTGGTGTAAGATTGGGCCATTTCCTTCTACCATGTGGAGCAAGATATTGCACATGACTGCCATAAGAGCAGAAAATTGCGCAACATTTATTGGCGCCTTGGAGAATATGGTTGCAACACATATAAGGCTTTGGTTCATCAATTAAGTGAGGAGATGAGTGTGATAGTTGGTCATGATAGGCAGATGTAGGAATTTGTCATTATCTACAGTTGTGGCTTAGGTGGTTTGTGTGACAGCATTGCTTATGTGCACTTGCTAGTTGACAATTTTTTTAATCTACAAGGAGACTCGCTATTGGAAAGCAGCACATAGGGGTTGAGCTTCATGAAGGCAACTAAGCCAAAGCCACTCTTACCTGAAATTATGTTGATAAACACTGAGTTGCAAGCATTGGTAACTTGCTCTATACATAACATGAAGTCAATGATTTGTGTGATATATTATGATATATTGTATAACATTGTATGACATATTATGATATAATGAGCATTTGTCCAGGCACGGTCTGGGCCTTTGCACTTCATTCCTAGCCATGGCTGCCTAGAACACATTGATTCTATCCCCAATTCAAGTGCCAAGGAGAAGAACTGACGCACCGCATTCAATGCATGGCAATGGCATCAAAAAAGTCAAATGGAAGCAAGTAAACACAACAAACATATAGAATGGAGCCGTAGAGCTTGTGAACAGGTCAAGATGCCCAGCACAACAAAGGCATGTTCAGTGTTGGACAATGCCTATACAGACCGATGCATTGGGTCTTGCATAAAAATAGCAAAAGAAGTTGCAACGGTGGTCAGTACTTTGGCCAAGGTGTTATTGGCCTTTGGAGATTGTGTTTCCATTCTGAGTCGTCATCCTTATCTCCATGGTCTGAGTTCTCTTAGATGAAAGACTTGCTAGGCATTGTTGCTACAGATCTAATAAGGAACAACTTTTGAGAGGGCATGCAAACATCTACACCCTTGCCACCCAACCACTTCAACCCTCCTGCTTGTCCACAAGTAGCACCTCCCCAATATATTTTGGCTACATCAAGACCAGCAATGCAAGACCTGTATGGGTTGTGGCAGTGTGCAGGATCTTAGACAATGGCTATATTGTCGATTGTTCCATGATATGTTAAAAAAGAGATGGTTTCCTCAATGCCTGATTCTGAATTTTTGGAGCTTGTGCATTGCAAAAAACCTTGAGTTGAGCAGTAACAATGTGTTGTTGCAACTAAGAGCACAATCCATTTTGCGACTGGTCCCCAGGGATGTACTATTAAAATTAAGATTGAACAATTATGTTTTCACTATAATGGATAAAAGCCTGAGCAAGGACATGAAAATCAATGTGGATATTGTGAGGGGGGATTCACACTACACTGTATACTATAAGCCGATTGGGGACATTGTATAATAGGATATCAAGTTAGGGGAAAAGCACCGCTCCTTGTGCATTATGAACACTCGGGGAGACTATTGTGGAATAGAAAGTCACAGGTTGGGGCCAAGTGCTAGCCTTGCATAATAGGGATAGTAGCTGGGGAGCCATGTTGGTCAACATGCTCAGCTCATGGAACAGTGTCTCTTAGGGCCTGAATGGGCCAGGATAGATGGGATAAAGGCCAGCGGTCCTCTGGGACCAACGGGTTGGTAAACGGAAGAACAAGGGACAAACCACTTTGAATTGAAACCTAGCAGTTTGTATGCCAGAAGTAGTATGACTCACCCTATTTCTGGTATGACCCTTGGGATGCCTTGGGAGGTGGGTATAAATAAAGTTGCACCCCAATAGTTTGTAATCAAAGTTGCACCTCAATTCCGACCTGACCGGTCCCCGAGTCGAATGGGGAGAATGGGCCATTTCCCACTTGGCCAAAAGGGGACCCAACCCTTTATAACTAGTTTCGGAGCCAGCGGAGCTACCGGCAATGAAGCAGTGTTTTGAGGAGACCTGACCCACAACTGGGAGGTGGCAGTTCACCAAGGAACGGGATAGAAGAGTACGACCCATGAGTCAAATAGCGGGACGTCATCAAGACGTCAGTTGCATCTGTAGCTACAAGGAGCTGGAAAACCGTTGGACGCTGGAGAGCGTCAGCAACGTGGCTGGCCATGAGGGCAAAAATCGCAGGGCATCATAGGATGTAAGTTACACGGCCTGTCCCAAGGGTGAAGTTGAGGAGAGAGAATCGCTAGGTGCCAGAGAGCACCGGTTGAAAGACCGCCCCAAGGGCGTTGAGGGTTGGACGTCAAGAAGACGTCAGCCATGTGACTTGCCCCAAGGGCAAGCTGAGTAAGGAGCTGGATGTCAAGAAAGTTAGCAGAATGAGACGTCAAGGAGGCGTCAACCAAAGACTGTGCCTAAAGAAGAGGCAATAGGGAACCGAACAAAATGAGCCAGACCGGAAGCGTCTGAAGCCCATCGCCCAGCCAAGCTAGAGCCTCGTCTGACCAGCTGCAAGCGGCCATTGAGCAGGCACTAGGAAACCAGTGGAACCAACTAGCAAGACACTTTGAAATGCAACAAAATGAGGCCTATCAGCGCATGCAGAGCCAGCTCAAGGAAGCCATGGCTATAGTTGCAACGCTGAATGGAGCTTGGACTCACAACGCAGGGGAAAGACCTAACCTTCCCAACCTCAAACCACCGAAGCTGCCAACGCACAAGGGATTGCGGCAAGGGACGTTCATACAATGGGCATTCTAAGCCAAGCAATACCTACGTCTGATGAACGTGCACGACGAGGTGTACAACGTGATTTCGCTGCTGGGTTGCTTCGAGGGTCGGCTGCCCTATGGTGGCAGAACTTAATGAAATCACATGGAGAAGGAGCCGTCCGAAGCTGGAGGGACTTTGTCGACATTGTAGAGGGTCAATTAATGGTGGCCAATGACCGACAGAAGGTCAGAAATGAGCTGGCAAGATTGAGTCAGTGCACAAGCGTCGAGGACTATATGGCAAAGTTCAAGGACCTAAAGACTCGCATCAAGGGAACCAACGATGACGAATGCCTATACAGTTACAAGCAAGGGTCAAAACCAATAGTAACACTCAACGTGGAGAGAGCCAACCCCCAAAACCTCCAGCAAGCAATGAGTCACGCGCTAAAGGCAGAGGACATCCTATTCAAAGTGAATGGAGTATCAAGACACCAGCTCATAGGACCACCCGTATGGAACCTACCCCGACCAGTGCCATGTGTTGGGCCAACACCAATGGAGGTGGACAATCTGCAAGGAGCAAAGCCCGATAGGATATAGTGCCATAGGTGCAGGGGATGTGGGCACTTTGCAAAGGAATATGCGATGAAACCAAGGCCAGAAGAATGCACCATAGCCAGCCGAGACGTGAGATATCTCAGCATGACCAACATTGAGAGTCACCAAGACTAACCAGGAGTCGAGTCCGAAACGTACTGCGGCAACATGTGGGAAATATGTGTGGGCACCAAGAAGCTGCCGTGCTACTTTGGAAAGCTGGAAGGCCACACCGTCGGAGCTCTGGTGGATTCTGAAGCTATGGGAAACTTTGTGGTGAAGGGCATGTCATCAAAAGAATGCAAGCAGAGGTGCCACATGATGACCCATAACCTGGACATCACACTCATGGATGGAACCAAAGTTGAAGGCACTGTGAGGCATCACAAGTTTAAGTTTGTCATGGGAAGTTGCGAGATGATCATAAATGCAGTGGAAATGCCGCTGGAGGCCTTTGACCTTATATTGGGGCTCCTGTGGCTGGCGGGAATAGAGCTTGAGTTTGACTGGGTTATAAATGTGATGACAATAGGCCGTGACATCACAAGGCCAGTGACAACGGCAACCTTGTATCACATGCTATGACAGGAGGATCGATGCAGATTGGCTACTGGTCAAGGATGCGGCCAAGGAAACTATAAGGAACTAAGTCCTTGCACCAATTGTGAGCCAGCTGTGAGTATAGAGTACTCAAGCTGTGGAGAAAAAGGAGATTATGATGGGAATATTCGAACAAATGGAAGAATCTAGGTAGTTAGGGTGGAGTTGCGCTTGTTGGTGAGCCGGCTAACCCAATATTGCAAAACTAGAGGAATTTAATTTAAATATGTTGATATGGACGGTGGAAAGGGATAGAATGAAATAATTAGCGTGATATTTTATGATCCGCTTGATGAATAGAATATTCCAAAAAATCGTCACAAAATATTTTTAGACAAGGTTGTAGCCCCGTAGACTATTAATAGTGGGGCAGGACCCCATTTGGACAAGCAGCTCAACCCTAACCAACTCCAGGGCCCATAGGCAAAGGAACTAGAAAACGGGAACTAAACCTAATAAGTTGCAAAGTAGGTTGTCATCCATGGAGGACTATTTAGTAAAGACAAATTTGGTTCCCATTACTAAGCATCTATACTCGCAGTTTAAATAGCAAAATTACGACTTGTCTATTGGGAAAACCTGGGGGGCCCCAAACCAGCTATAGGTACAGTCAGAAATCGAGGCTTGGAACTACAAGGGAAAATTTATGGGGTCCAAGGTCCAGCCCAGTACATTGTAGTGAAGCCTTTGGGGCTCCCACTAAAGTACTAAAGGAAAAAGCCAAAGTACCGAATCCACAAGAGTATAAACTTAGTGATAGTGTAGGAAGGTCAGTAAAAAGTGATGGGAAGTACTGAACTATTGAGCACAAAGTGAGCAATGCTTAGCTAAGTCCAAAAGTCCTTAGGACATTTTTGTGGTCTTCATAACCTTTATGACCTCCATGACCTCCATGTCCCTTTATAACCTTCATGATCCTTCTTGACCTTCATGGCCCTTCGTGGCCTTCATGGCCCTTCATGACCTTCATGACCCTTTTTGACCTTCATGGCCCTTCATGGTCTTCATGGCCCTTCGTGGCCTTCATGGCCCTTCGTGGAATTCATGGCCCTTCGTGGCCTCCATGGCCCTTCTTGACCTTCATGACCCTTCTTGACCTTCATGGCCCTTTGTGGCCTTTGTGGCCCTTCATAAACTTCATAACCTTCATGACCTTCATGACCTTCATAACCTTCATAACCTTCATGACCTTCTTGACTCTTTTTGACCTTCATGACCCTTCATGACCTTCATGGCCATGTCTGGCCTTCATGGACTTCATGGCCCTTTGTGGCCTTCAATGGCCATATCGTGGCCTTCATGGCCCTTTGTGGCCTTCAATGGCCATATCGTGGCCTTCACGGCCCTTCGTGACCTTCACGGCCATGTTGTGGCCTTCGCGACCATTTTGTGGCCTTCATGGCCTTCATGGCCTTCATGGCCCTTCGTGGCCTTCACGGCCCTTGGTGGCCTTCACGGCCATGTTGTGGCCTTCACGACCATTTTGTGGCCTTCATGGCCTTCATGACCTTCATGGCCTTCATGGCCCTTCGTGGCCTTCATGACCATGTTGTGGCCTTCATGGCCTTCATGGCCCCTCATGGCCTTCATGACATTTGTGGCCTTCATGACCTTCATAGCCTTAATGGCCCTTCGTGGCCTTCATGGCTTCATGACCCTTCATGGCTTCATGATTTCTTGGGGCGTTTATAACCCTTCATGACCCTCCATAAGCCTTTACAGCCTTCATGTCTGCTCCACCCCCTTCATAGCCAGTAATAATTGGTATCGGACAATTGTGTTCCCAGGGAGCTGGAAAGGGAATTGTGAAGGAAGACAACCATTGTGACCGCCAACTACATCAGCTGAGCAACCTCGAGGAGCTCGAGAATTATGCCCCTTAACAAAACGCCATTGATGACCTTGACGACTTAACAAACCGCTGTACCAGCCACGAAAGTGGAGTAAAAACAACAAAAGAGGCAGAACGAGGTCTTGGTGGCTTTGACAACCTGGTGATTGCAAGAAGGAAAGAGGAAGAACTGCGTCTTCCCATCCTTCAAAACAATAGCAAAATGTGAGAAACCGATTGTCATCGAGGAGCTGTGACAAGGCAGTGGGCACGAGGGCTAACAAGAGCCATACCATATCCTGGTCACTAAGGGACACTCATGAAGTAGCTGGAAGAAATGACGTGCAAGAAAAAGATTATAACGGGCGTTATGGTGGTGATACGACAGATCAGAATAGCAAGAGCGGGCGC